>JANRGW010034784.1:17271-60737 GCA_024733675.1 Psilopsiagon aymara
GTCCCGTCCCCGCCGCTCCCCCTTGCTGGTACCGGTGCCATTTCCACTCCCTCTTTTCGCTTTGCTTTCCCTATGCTCTCATCCACGACGAGGGTATCCAACTAAAGAGTGCTTAAATCCTATCTTTTTCTTCTTTTTCCCCCTCCCCAAGTGCTAAAAATAATCTCCCTTGTGCCTCCCTTCCCAGGAGAAGCCAATCTTTCATACACTGTTCCCAAGCTCAGAGCTTGCAGCCCTTACATCTTCTTGCTGATGAGGGTGTCAGATGTAATGATTTCTGAGAGCTATATCCCATGCTATGCTCATGTCACTAATCTCGTTACTTAGGAATATTTCATCTCGTGGCTGTTTATTCCCGCCTTTTGGAAAGTAACTCTCACATATGGTCTGTAGCGTGCAAGGCCCCTTTTCAGTGGTCTGCAGAAGTAAAAATACCCCACTTGATGACCCAAGCAGCAGAAAGACATGGCAGCGTTCGAGAGATGCTACAAAAGCACACTCCTGCTCCGAAGCAACAAGCCAGAGGATACATGGGAAGGTCAAACACCCTTCACTTTAATTTTTAACTGCAGATACCACTATTTACAGCGGTTAGCACATTACAGCATGTGCCACAAACGTGCAGCATGCTTGGGTGTCCCTGTGACTCATGCACTTACCTCTGCCTTGGGTCCCAAATGCTGTTCCCAGGTGCCTGTCCCCCAGGCCTCTCCTTATACATGCAACACCTCACGCCCCACCTGAGAAAGGCTTTTTCAGCTCTTCCATTTTAATTTCACTGCCATTAGTGAGGCTCCAGGTTTACTACTCCTCTGGTCACTGTGAAGCCCCGAATAGACAGGTGCATACCTGAAAAAGTAAAGGTTTTGGGGGCAGTTGTCACACTTGTTAGTAGACATAAACCTACGTATTTTCCTTGATAGGTGCCCAGTAATTAGTAAACATGTAGTACCTGTTGGTTTTTAATGTAGATTTTGTTACTGGTCCTTTCTAGCACTTAATGTGCAGCCAATAGTTCGGCATATGAGATTTAGTTGAAAGGAAGCTCGTGTTCCATTTCAGGAGGATTCTAGATATTTTCGTTTAAAAAACCCATCTCAATTTAAAAGTAAAATTGTGACAGAGAGACAGAGAGAGAGAGAGAGAGAGACAGGTTCTGGGAAATTTGACTGAGAAGTAGGAGCGATTGTATTGTACCTTTCCATTACAGCCGAGCTATAATTGGGCTAATCACTACTATGAAAGAACAAAATATTGGAATCTGTTGTGTGCTAGGGTGAGTTACTTTACATGAATTTGAGAAACAGGTAATTCTAAGTACAGTATTCCCCTTCCTGCAAAATGTTGCAGGTGTATCACATACAGTTTTTAGTGATACCCTACAACATCCTCTTGTGTTATTTGAAAATACCACATGTCCGCTGATGCCACACAGGAGAAAGAAGAACCAAGGTTTCACATCACATCTTAACCTGTCCTTGTCTCAATCCCACCTTTGAACTAACATGGTAAATTTAATGTTCTTCCACTACAGAGACGGATTAAATGAAAGATGGACACAAATAAAATGTAACGTTCCTCCTGGCTACTTCACCTAGGGAATTCTACTACTAGTTGACTTTGTTGGTTAATTTTAAAAGGCTTTTCAAGAATGGGGTAAATTGTGCCCTATTTTCAGCCTTTATAGGGACAATCAAATCACTTGACTTCTCTCAATGAGAGCTTTGTCTTAATGGCAGCAGGATCTGGTGCAGAGCAATTTGGAAATGTAGTTAATATTTGGTCTTCAGGAACATGTTGACAGATGAAACTCAAATGTTTCTGGTCCCTTTTCAGATATTCTTGCTGTAGTGTTTGCATGTGCTTAGAGCCTTTGATCCCCATTTGGCTAATTATAACAGACTCTGAGGGTTAGACTGTCCAACTTGCACTGACGTCAATGAGCCTTAAACACAAAAAATCCTACTGATTCCTGTGGTTCCTATAAGCCACGTGGTTTCATATGATGGACAGATTTCTGGTTTAAACTGCCCAAGCACCGCTTGCACCAAGAAGAGCTGTGCCTCATATGAGTATGACATATCTGATTGGATATAGCCTTGACTGAGGAGGCTTCAGAGCTGAAGGGCAGAACTTCTTTGTTATGCCCAGTTTCTTTGAAACCAGCCACCTTTGGATTTATTGTATTTACACTTTTAACAAGGTGCTGACATTGCACTGGGTGTATTTTCCTGCAGTCATTCTCTACCACAAGAACCTGAGACAGGAGCTGTAGAAATAAAATTATCCTTGCCTCCATACCTGAGCTTGAGAGTGGCTGGGCAAGAAAAGGCAGCTTATCATCTGTGCAGCTGGTAACACCATTTAACTAGCTTAACATCACATTTGAGTCATCTCTCCAGGGGTTACTATGCTTTTGTAGCAAAAATCAACCAATCTCACATGCTAACCACAGTAATGCTAGTGGGGCTGCTTGGGAAACACACCATGCCACTTCCACTGTGCACCCCGCTGCTTTGGGGAACATTAGGGTGGCCCCAGCTCAGTAGGTGCCTTCAGGAGCAGGACTTGTTCCTGGACAGGAAATGAGCGACCCTATCCTCTTGCCATAGCAAGGGATGTCTGTCCTAAGCCTGGGCTAAATTCAAGTTGGGATTGGTGGAGTTTCTTAGTGTTTCACATAAAAGAGAACTTCTTTCCAGAGCTGGATTTCAGAGTTTTCAAATTTGCCCCTTTTCACTGGGGACTACAGGGACTTGTCATGTTCTCACAGGAAAAAATGCTGATTTACTGTGCTGTGTTGACCCTATCTGGACACCAGGTGCCCACCAAAGATGCTCTATCACTCTACTCCTCAACCAGGCAGGGAGAAAAAATGTGACAAAAGGCTCATGGGTTGAGATAAGGACAGATCACTCACCAATTACTGTCACAGGCAAAATATATTCGACTTGGGGTAATTAACTTATTATCAATCAAGTCAGAGTAGTATAATGAGAAATAAACCCAAAACTTAACACATTATTCCAACCCCTCCCTTCTTCCCAGGGCCAACTTTCTTCCCAAATTCTCTACTTTCTCCCCCACAGTGGCACAGGGGATGTGGAATGGGGTTTGTGGTCAGCCATCACACATCTCTGTCTCTCCCCAGAGAACTCTTCACACTCTTCCACTGTTCTAGCGTGGAGTCACTCCCATGGGACAGTCTTCCATGAACTGCTCCAGCAAGGATCCCTTTCATGGCGTGCAGGCCTTCATGAACAAACTGCTCCAGTGTGAATGCCCCCCAGGGTCACCAGTCCTACCAGCCAACCTGCTCCAGTGTGTGCTCCTCTCTCCACAGTTCCTGCCAGGACAGGCTCCAGCACAGGCTTTCCACAGGGTCACAGCCTCCTTTGGGCATGCCCCTGCTCCAGGGTGGGGTCCACCCAGGCTGCAGGTGGATCTGCTCCTCCATGGACCTCCATGGGCTGCAGGGGCACAGCCTGCTTCACCATGGTCTGCATCACAGGTTGCAAGGAATTTCTGCTCTGGTGCCTGGAGCAGCTCCTGCCCTCCTTCCAGGTAGACCTTTGTGTCTGCAGAGCTGTTTCTCTCACATACTCTCTCTCTTTTTTGTGGCTGCATCTGCCTGTTTTTCTTCCCCTTCTGAAATCTGTTATCCCAGAGATGTTATCACTGCTGCTGATGGGCTTGGCCTTGGCCAGTGGTGGGTCCATCTTGGAGCTGGCTGGCATTTGCTCTATTGGACATGAGGGAAGCTTCTAGCAGCTTCTCACAGCAGCCACCCCTGTAGCATCCCAGCTACCAAAACATTGACACGCAAACCCAATACCTTTTGTTTTGCCAGGGGTGCCTGCTGGACTCCCAGGCTGCAGGCAAAAGCCACTTCCCTGAAATCTCCCGTGCCTGTCCGTCACAGGCGTGACACAAACTCTCAGCCTGTATGGGCCAGTTACTGAAACCTGGTATCCAGCCAGGGAAACGTGCTGTAAACACAAGCCTACAGAAAACAGCTGCCTAACTGCTGGTGTGCTAGGGGAAGGGGATGGTTAAAGAGTAGAGGAGAAGGCATCCCAGTCTGCCCTTAATTACAGTACCTTAACCACACTCTGGAGTTTTCTGCCAAGGCTGTTTGTTGTCTTGGGTTGAATGCCTGTAAATTCGAAGTAAGTAAATGACTTCCTTGTGGGGATTTGGCTTGAGAGAGCCTTAGCAGCATCCTGAAGAGTTATTTAAATGTCAATAACGTTTTCTAACTTGGGCTATAGGAATTCAACAAACCCCTGTGGAATCAGCAAGTTACTAGTTTAAGTTTGTGCGGCTGAGAATAAGTGTGCATAGCAGAGAAGATTTCCAGTCAAGTAAAAGTAACAACCAACTCGTTTGCCCAGAACCTCTTCTCGTTATTAAATGCGCAGAACATTTCCCGTACATGGCTTCTACCACATTCATTAAATCCGTAGCCCTGCTTCTGCTCACCGCCTTCGTCCCTCACGTAGTAGCGCGGGAACGGCCGCGGCTGCGGCCGGCGGGAGGGAGCCGGGAGCGCGTGCGGGCTCCACTGCCCTCTCCTGGGGGAAGGCGCTCCCTGGAGCCGGCGAGGACGCGGACGCTCCGCCGAGAGCTGTGCCCTGGGCTGAGTGCTGCTGGTGTTTCACCACATAACGGCACCCCGAAACCTTTACATCACAGGCGTGCTACCTAGAGACGTCAAAGCATAGTCCTGTAGAGCCGGGAATCCCAGCAAGGGCAGCAGGGCTGCCTGGCGCCTGGCCTGCAGGCTGTGATTCCCACAGTCCCAGAAGCTTCGGGACAGAGACCACACACCTGAGAGAGGTGCTGAAAGCAAGCCACAGAGGGAGCATCCCTGCTAAAAGGTTGAAATATTGGCTCTGTATGATGCTTGCTGGAACAACAACAACAACAAGAGGTTGCTTCTTGTAACGGAGAAGAACTTGGATATACGTATCATTCATGAGACAAGACTCTCAAAATTATGACGACTGCTTCTACATAACAGCAGTCTGACGGCTAAGCTCTATTTTCCAGACCTTTCTTCCAAAATTAGTTTTACTTACCATTGTGTTTCCTGCTTTAATGGGTCTCCTCTGCTTTGTGCAAATAAATACCACCTTGTCCTATGTCTGCCCCGAGCCTTTAGTCCAGAGAGACTAATCGAGCACATCCCTTAACAATGCAGGTGGCCTTCTTCCCTGAAAGACTGAAATAAAACAGAAAGTGTGACAATTTCAGATCTCCTGTCAGTCTCATTACCTAATGTTTGAGTACTTTGAAAGCCTGTCAGAATGTTTTCTGGACATACTCACTTTCATAGTATTGGATATGGCTTTTCACCCTCAGCTGAACAGTAAAGCCAGGTATGGCATCTCTTTTCAGCCCACCAGAAGAGAAAGCAGAACTCTGGCACCATTTTTCAGGCAGTCTTTGAGAAGCAGGAGAGCTGTGTGGGGTGTTTCTCAGAAGCTTCCCCCCTCCAGGGAAGCTGGAGCATTCACAGTATTTCTAGGTTGCCAAGGACTCATTTGCCTTTGCCCTGTCTACGCACCACTCTCAGAACCTGTTTAAATTTATGTCTTATTTCCCTGTGCTTTAGCCTTAAACCAATCTGCCTTGAGCCTTGAAAACCCTCAGCTCTTTGTGCTTGGTAAGTCAGTCTGAGTGTAATTCTGGCTTTTCCTTAGTTTTTATCATGATTAATTTTCTGCTCCTGAGGACATGTCTACATGCTCCAGTCTCACCAGAAGACCATCCTGACTGTGAACTCTGTGGGAGAAGGCTGTTCAGGTTCCTCTTCAGCAAATTACCCAATGGATGACTTTCTGTCACAAACTGCCAACAAATTTTCTTGGAGCAGAATTATTACTTTTTTTAAATCCCACAAGAGATCAAAATAAGCAGCACGTTTTGCTTCAGAATTCGTAGGGCTACATCTTCAAACAATTAGTGCAAGTTTTCTGATGCTATAACACCTACAAGTCTGAGTAAAAGTATTAATTGGACATGATTTTATTCAAGGTTTGGTTACTTTTTAAGTCTAAAACTCAAACATCTCCTTAGGGTGAGCAAGGTCCTTTTCATTCTGTATTTGGTCGGCTTCCACCTGATTTGCAGGAGTTTGTTTCTATCTTTGTTTTGTTTTCACTGCTGCAATGTACTGTCCTTGTTCTTTCACCTCCCATATCATTCATGTCTCTCTACTCTCTATTGTCCAACTTCTTCATCTCTCCTTTCTCTCTTCCCCCTTCTGCCTTTCCTCTTCCTTGGTAGTTCCTTTTCCTTCCCCCTTATCTCAGCAATTGCTGTCAACAGCTATATTTGGAATAGAGTGGGAACAAGCTATTCTTGTGACTTTACTTTGAAATAACTGAGAGGAGCAGATGATTTTCTTTGAACAAATAGAGGATACATTGAGGAGAAGACAGGCTAGTAAACTCAAAATTATACTGTTAGGGAATACCTGCCCAGCAGGTTTGTCCTTCCCAACTCCTGGGATGACTTAACCAGCTATTAATTCTTGTCTTCTCTGTTTTATCTTTAAATCTTCCTTTTGTGCAAAATTCCTCTCTCCACATTAGTAACCTGAGTTTCTAACAAGGCCTAGCTCATCACTGCAATGTCGGAGCACTTAAGGATCAAGAAAAATGACTGCCGCCTAGAATCTCAGATGCCAGAATTAGCTGAAAGAGGACATATACTTGTTTAACACTTGAACTCAATGCCATTGTATCTTCTGGTGTAGTGGCAGAATACTGTTATAGAGTCTCATTTGTATGGGATAGAACAGAAATATGCTGGGAGGAATAATTTCCTATCAAGGAACATGATTTCTCAATGTCCTCTCACATTTACTTCTCTTCACCACCTGTTCCTCCTCACCATTGCCCTTTAAACTGCTGTAAGCAATACATTAACAAAACTAGTGAGAAGCAGAGCTATACAAACAGGAGATCATAGAACGTATTTCTCCCTATCCCCCATATTTCTGTGTTTATACAATTAACTCCCACATTGGCAAACCAAACAAGAAATGAGGCCAAATGAGAAATTCGGCATCACAACTTAGTGTTTTGTGTCTGTGCCAGAAGAAGACCCAAGTCCATTTGTCTGCTCCCAAGTGAAGCTAGTTCTATTAAAACTGTACTGCTGTACACTTGCTTGTGTGTGAAACTGCTTCATACAGGGAGATATGTGAAAATGCACACAGAAAGATGCATGGACAAGATCTTTCCTTACAAATTAAACAATCAAGAGAGGGATGGCTGCTACAAGTTAGACAAGAGGCCAGAAGGAAATGATTCTTCTATCCATCAATGACTTCCTAGGATTTTATAAAGCAGCTAACGCAAATGGTCATGATGACATGGGGCTCCCACTATTGTCTCTGCAATAACTTAATAGATTCAGTTTGCCAGCAGAATACATATCTATATGAATATCTTAGGAGAGTAGGGCTGACACAGCTCTAATGTTTTTCAATCAGACCATCTAACAGAAAACCAGATCAGTCTTCAAGCAAACAGCCTTTTCTGTGTCCACACTGCTACTACTGCCACCACTCTGCAGATCTTGAACGTGCTGTGTCAAACAGGGGCTAAGCAAAGGGAAAAAAGAATGATCCAGGCTAAGATGTGACATCTACTGTCAGTGCTACCACTCATCCCCAACAGAGACTGCCAAGTGTCTCTTTCGACTTCTGTCTTTTAAAACTAAGCTCAAGGGAATTTGGTGTATGCAGTGGATATAAGAATACAGTAACATTTCATAATGAATTAAAGGCAAGTTCAATGGCTAAGCATATTTCACTGGTATCAGATGAGTTTTTGCAATTCTGTGCTGCCATAGAAAGTGAATATAATTTATTTATATGTTTCTAAATTCAGGTCAACAGACAAATGAACATGGACGCATTTGAAAACACTGCTAAATCCATGATGAACTCACAGAGGATTTAGCCCTTCCCCGTTACCTCTTACACCCTGTCCCATACTCACCATGCTGGCAACTTGCAGTTTTCCTCTTAGTCTCCTCAATTCCACATGCTCAGCAGAGCTGAATGACACAGCTGCAAAAAGCATCTGAAAAATAATCTTTGGATTTAAGGCTCCCAGGGCAATACATGGGACACAGATCCAGGCCAGTTTGCTGAAGAGGGAGCTAGTCCACAGTGGTAGGGTCACAAACAAATCTGCACTCACTTGTCCAGGGACCACAAACTGCTTCCCGGGCTCTCAGGAATGCCAGTGTGCCTTTGCTTTTTATTACTGAGCAGGTGCAGATGTGTCTAAGGCTCACCTTGATCTAAGCCATAACTAAAACCCACTGAGATTTGAAAAGCAGGCTTTTCCCAACCTCCTTAGTCTGGACCAGCTAAACTGAGCATTTTGTGAGCCTTTTTTTATCACCACCCAGAAGGGAAGGGTTTTTATACCCAGAGTTAGAGTCCTTGCACACAGTGTGTGATGTGCTGGACTCAGCCTTCTTTTCCGCCTAAACGCAGCGGAGCACATTTCTTCCACCACTTCACAGGGCAATGCCCAAGCCCATGTTTTAGACTCAGTCTGGGGCTTGCCTGGGTCTTTCTGATGCAGACTTTGAACTTTACATGAAGTAAGACAGCTGGACTGGCTCCACAGCAGAGGTCAGGGTACCTGCCTGAAGAAGAGCCAAAATCCAGTAGGAAGAGACAGCTGGTGTCCCTATTTTCGCACTCTAGCTTCTAGCAGGTCGTGAGGAGCTGACAAGCTGCACATTTGGAGGAGGGTTAATGAGAAAACTTTAAGTGTTCTGTTGCAAGTATCAATTTGCAGTTACAACTACAACCTGCAAGTACTTCTCAGACATCTACGCAGGGTCCAATCCCTGTTGCTGTAACACACACAGGACAGGGGAAGAAAAGGTGTGAGGAAACAGCAGCACCAAACAGATGGTTTTCACTTTTATTCATACAAAATTATCAAGAATAGGAAGTATTCACCCTGTGATGTTGTCAAGGTTTAAGCCTCTCAGCCATGCAGTTCCCTCATTCACTCCCCCCTCTTTCTTCCCCCCAACTCCTGGGGGGATGGGGATGAGAATCAAAAGAATGCAACTCCCACAGGTTGGGATAGGAACAGTTTAGTAACTAAGGTATATAACACAAATCAGTCCTGGTGCCACCAATAATAATAATGACAGGAGAAATACAAGGGAAAAGAATACAATTGCTCACCACCTACACCCAGCCTGATCAAGCAGGGCACCCCCCACCCCCACCCCCACCCGGGTCTCTGCCCTTTGTTTTTACATCCTCAGCATGATGTGCTGTGGTATGGAATACCTCTTTGGTCAGTTTGGGTCAGATGCCCTGTCTCTGCTTCTTCCAGGCTTCCCCTCCTCCCTGGCAGAGCATGAGGCTCTGAAAGTCCTTGGCCAGACCAAAATGTTCTAAGCAGTAACTAAAACATCGATCTTTTCAGCACTCTTCTCAGGCTGAAAGGCAAACCCACAGAGCTACACCAGCTACTAAGAAGGAGAAAAATGACTGCTACTGCTGAACCCATGACAGATGTAAAACAGACTTTCCTTAAAGCTAGGCTAAATAATCACCACATCATAAACCCCATCCTGTGATTCAGGAGAGTGCTTGTGCTAGATCACACCAAAAACACCAGGTCTGCAGCATGCCTGGATAGGCTGACCAGAGCTGACATGGACTTTGCAGGCCTTCTAATAAGCACACTTATTGTAATATGATTTAAAGTTGACAACATGTCTAAAAACACATACAGTATCAGAGTAGGAAAGAAATATTGCTTCCCTTTCTCTCCCCCAACCTCATTATAGGCAAAGGAAAAATAATGTATGTAGAATAATACTTCACATTTTAAAGAGTTTTTTTCTGGTTTTGAAGTCTAGTGAAGAGTCATTGTCTATTTTGACAGAAAAGTGAATCAAAATAATAAAGTGAATACAAAATTATATTGCTGTCAATAATTTAATTTACACAAAATAGCACTGTGACATGGTAATTGTTATATATGATGCAGCATTAAGTATAATATTTGGAGAATGCATTATAGAAAGTCAACATTTAACTACTAAAATCAACTTACATAATCAAAGCTGTCAGGGAATCTTTACAGTTTTATATTAATTTGAATGAAATTTACTATAGAGGTGTCATTCTTAGAGGTGCTTACAATAGTTAATGATCTCTGCATTTCCATTATAAAATCCTATTTTCAAAGGTTTATAACTTGGTCTTAAGAACTTTCAGCCCTCCGGCACATTTTCCCTTTCCTCACAAAAACTATGTTAGACATTTTAAACTTTTCTCTCAGAGCAGAAAGCGTGGTTACTTTCAAAATTCATTTTGAGGATTTGCTAATTTGCTGTTTCCTATCCAGGGAACTCAGAAAAAGAAAGGTTCTTCACAGCAGAAGACATTACAGTTACATTCTTTTCTTCCACTTTCCTGAGTGTATTACCACTCAACCCATTTTTCTTGCTCAAGTGCCTAAGTATCTTCCAGTATTACATCCAAACCTTCTCTGCATTGTTCCTTCTTTCCTTCCTATGTTGCTGCCATTAAGCTTTTTTCTAGGTATTCGCCTCTTCCCAGACTTTGACTCCTGGCTACGTTCCGTGTCTTCTCACAGACGTCCACACTCACTTTGGCAATTGCAGCTTCCACCACACACATCAGGTTCTCCTGGCTATACATTTCCTCACCTTCACCACCTTTTTCAAGCTGCAGCCCTAACTCACTTTTCCAACTCACTAGAAGTCCAACAATTAGTTTTGCTCTATCACGTGCATTTTCCTCTCTGATCTTACAGGCTTGATTCGTAGTGGATGTTGCCCATCAAACCACCATCAGACCTGCTTTGTTGGCTGGTGATTTTCAGTTTAGCAGTCATAGGAACTTCACATCCCTGAGGCACGAAAGCTAGGCTTTCTGCACCGGAGGTAGGACATTGCAAACCAAATGTCCATAAACGCACTGTTACAGATCATTTCCAAAACCAGAATTTGAAAGGCAAGTTGTCAGCACAAAGCTATAATCCATAATAAAAGCAAAGCCAATAATTATTACCTTGTCTGCTTTGGTAGACCTGTTCCAGTTTCACAAATCCTCTCAGATTCACTTTTTTCATTCATGTCAGTCAGCTGTTAATTTGAAACCCCTAAACCCTAATTTTTAAGTAGCCTCAAGTGTTTTAGACCAGACATGTTCGAGCCAACATGCACAACTGTATCCAAAATCTAAATTATCACTACCATGTAAACATCTAGATTTACACAGAAGTAATCGTGTCACTCACCCAGGATCTCTGTATTTTCCATGCCAGAAGAAGTTTTTAAAGTATTTGTGGTGCTGTATTCCAGCCATTCTGTCTTTATGTGGCCTCTTTCACCCAGTGCCAACACTTACCCAAAATACTTACTTCCCTTTTTCCATCATTGCCATTTTCCTTGTTTGAAAAAATGACTGTATTACTTTCTAATAATTTGACAATGAAACAAATAAGATGGGAATCGCCTTTCCCTTGTGCATACTGAGAGCAGATCTATAGTTTTGGACAAAAAATATCTATTGCTTACATATCATATTACTGGAGCTGGAAAGAAACACTATTTCATAGACATGAAGTTTTGATGATAGACTTGATTCAAGAAAAATGTGGTCATATTTAGACTGGATAGAACTGGTGGCTGACTCATGATGCCTTAACTCTGTAACTAGGGCAGATAACAATGAGAAAGACAACACTGGGAGTATTCAGTTTGATCCTTCAGATCAGATTGATAGTTTAGTAGTGCAAAAGAACTCTAGCAATCACTTATTTTCCCTTGGTGGTTATTCAGCTGGACACAAGCAGGATGACTGTCTGAATAAATCAGATTTTACACTTCAGATCTTCATTCTGGTTTTGGAAAAAATAAGAAAAAAGATACTAGAAGATTGGCTATAACAAGGACTTCTGGCTCAAAGTTTCCAGATGTTATTTCATCATTCTTTGTGCTGAGAAAAAAGGACTAGAAAATGAAACTTTAAAATCATCAGAGAAGTCAAGAACTGTGGAGATCTCTTTTTCCTGCAGAATGAATACAACCTCACAAACACAGGCCCAGAGAGGACATTCTTCCAGACTGGATGATGGTTCCTGCATTTTCACTGTTCCTCCCAGAAAAAAGTACCAGACCAGTTTATCTCCATTCAGTGTTTTTACTCCTTGAATCTGAATGAAGAGGTTTTCCTCTAATGTAGGTAGTGCTGCCTGTTCTCCCGAGGTTGACACCCACTTCATTCATGTATTCCTAGTGCATCAGGGTTGTTAGTGGCTACTGGCTTGCAGCCAACATCCCACACATTTCCTCCACAACACAAATGCCTTAATTCTGACCCACTGCCTTTCAAGTAGATAGAGAAAAAAATCAGTCACAAAGAGCTTTGCTTTTATCTGTATTTCTCCTTCAGAAAGATCTGAAGAAAAGAAAAAAAAAAAAATTAGACATTGTCCTTTTCTTTTTCAAGGTCCACGGTCAGCAAGGGTGAGATTTGGAGCCTGAGCCCAAAAAGAAGCTGAAGGCATTCAGATGGTGGTGCTTATAGATTTGGGTAAAGAGAGTTTGTAAGAGGGGTAACTGCAGAGGGGGTGGACCAAATGGCCTGCAGTTGTGCCAGCAGTCACATCCAGCACCTACTCAGCAGCTCTTTTGCACACCATTCCTTCTGAAGCAGCTCAACCATCACCTACTATAGAAGCCTGTGTTTTTCAGGAAGGGCACTGAAAAAAGATAAGAAAGGACAGTAACTTGGTGCCCAGATGAAGTTTTCTACCCTCAGCACAGAAATTAAGAGCACAGCCGATGTTACCTGATAACTGTAGGCAGTATGTCCTAAGCCCAGCATGTAAAGGGGCAAGAAGAAAATGTACATGCTTATAAACCGTGCACATTACAGGCCTGGCACAGCCACCACTAGTGAATCTGAGTTATGACAAATTATGCAACACACATGCATTCTTAGACCCACAAAAGCCAAACACATGCATGGTTTTAAGATCAGTCCATGTAAAAAAAGGATGTAGTGGAACAAAGCTGTCCATTTAATAACTCCATTGCACAAAACCCTAAGGGAAAACAGCACTGACAGAGAGGTCTTACTTTTACTAACCTAGCCAAGCAGAAGTGAGGAGAGGTGCAGTGATGTTCACAGAGGAACACAGAGCACAGAATTACAATCTGATATACTAGAAGGGCTGGAATCAGAAGCCAGGGAGAAGAAAAGCATTGGCAAACCATTCAGTTGATTTCCAATGGTGCTGTTGGGATAAAATAAACTATCTTCCAGATTAACAAGTTATGTAGTCAGAAATATTTGAGGAGTTTAAGAAATATATATAAATCAAAAAGGTATAGGGAAAGAAAACCCCAAAGACAATGACAATCTGGGGAAAATCACCAGCAAGAGCAAGATGGATGACCAAATCTCATGATACAGATAGAAAGATAGTCTCCTTCATTCAGTAGAACAAGTCTGGAAGACTAGAAATAAGAAAGCTAATGAAAGTGGAAAATAAGGATTTATAGAAATCATTACACTGACTTTGTATAAATAAAGTTTCAAAGACTGCACATATGCTAATTTGAGGAGCAGGATGGCTAGAAGTTTGGAGACAAATGAAAACTTTCACTCCTTGGTACAAGGGGTATAGGTAGAATATTAATGGAGGTTAAATGTATTTGGTACTGTTCCAGCTGATTGCAATCTCAAAAAAATTACCTGGAAACCAATGTTGCCTTATATTGAATTTAAGGAGAATTGCAAAATATACAGATGAACTTGAGGAACGATACTAAAATAGTAAAAGGAACATAGGTTAAAATATAAGCGGCAGAAAACTGACAGCAGGAATGATTTCAGAAAAAAAGAAGATAGGTAAATTGGATAAAACAGAGGAAAAGGCTGGCACCCATCATTGCCATGACACTTGCATTACATCTCACTTCCAAGTGCAGAGTCCAATTTGGGAGAAGGCAAGAATCAGAATATTCTCTTTATAGAGAAAAAAAAAGGCTTCTTTCTTTTGTAAGTTCTTGTGTCAGTAGCCATTTTATGGGACTGCTAATCATGGCAAATCAGCTGAAAAGCCAGATCATTTTCTAAAGCATCTACCTTCCTAGAGAAAGATTTTAAAGTTGACTGTGTACAATTCAGCTGCTGCTTTTAATCTTTCCCTGACAACAGTACTTGTTTTATTACTTTGACAGTCATTTTTAGCCCATGAATAGTACTACAGTCCTTGTAAGATAGGAAAATTCTTTTGATCTACAATTTCATAAGGTTTAGCAATAGACAAAGGGTTTTTCCGGTATACATGACCACACACTTGCTGAAGTTTAGGCTTAGAGGCAATAAAAAGGCACTAAGCTACCCATTTTGAGAAACACAAAAATCCTTTTTGACAAGTAATAACTGTCAGAAAAAAAAATATTGCAAAAATGCTACTTATTAATAGAAAATTAAGAGCAAGGTTACCCCTGAAATAATTTTGATGCATTGCCAAAGTAAATTTTATATTTCATACTGTTTTAATATAGTGTGATCTAGAGGATAAAAAATATGGATGAAAGATAGGCATTGTATTTGAGCACAAAAAAAGGAAGGCATTTCAAGCTGTCTATAATAACTAAGAGAAACTGGGAGAAGACTCAGGCAGACATAGAGCCGTTTTCCAGCATCATGGTTTGTTCTATTTGCTTTACAAGTAAGAGCTCTTTTTTGTGCAGTCTGAAAAAACTGAATAAACTCAACAATAAAATGTATTTCCAAACAAGAATAAAAAGCCATTCATCAGGCATTTTGAGTGAAAAAAGTATTTAAAATTACTAAGCCTGTAATTTTTATTAGTACAGGCTGCAGTACTTTAAACGCTTACACGTATGTTTAACTTCACACATGTGAATCCCATTTTCTTGTCTTGTTCGCACTGGAACCCATTCTAATTTTGCTTTTGTATAAGGAAATAAAACAGAAGGCCTTTGTGAAATTGAAAGTGTAAGGGCAATGTTTTTAGGGCAGCTATCTATTTAGTCAGCTGAGTACATATCTACCTATGGAGAATATTCAGATAATGTGCTGAACTGTAGTCTAACTTCAAGTTCTTACTAAAAGAAGTGCAGCAGAGGCTGTGTGTGTGTGTGTGTGTGTGTGTGTATTAGTAACTGAATTGATGAAGTCTGGGTTGAGTTTCCTTTGAAAACTCTAAGTCCATTGGCATTGCCAATTTCCATAAAAACTTTCATTCCTAAAAATCCACGTCAAACTTAAAATTAAAGCAGAGAGGGGGAAAAAAATATCTTTTTTTTTTTTTTTGGGTGAAGATAGAAATTGGTCATCTTGATACATAAATGAGATTGGCTAGAAGGAAATTAAAGGAAGATTTAAAAAAGATCCTCTCCCACCTCTGCATTGTTCAATTGCTCACATATTTATAGTAATTCTTAAATAAATATATCAGGAGACAAAGCCATTGGATTTCATGCCTTTTGCTAGACAGCTTTTGTTTACAGTCTCTTGAAATTTCCACAGAATTCCCCAAAATCACATTTTCTGGCAAAATACCAGCCTGACTCCTACAGTCTAACATTTACAACACAGTATTTTCAGCTAAACCACTGTCCTTTGGTTTCATTACATTCTCTTGGCAAAATACTGAGATGTCTCTGTGCAATTATTAAAAAAACACAGAAGTCCTCCACAACCAGTTGAGACTGACCCCAGCATCAGTGACCTTCAGAAATCAACTCTCAGTGCAAGCAGAGATCTTCACCTCTGTTTCTCCAGTTTTCTAGATCTCTAAAGGAAAGTCTTTTTAAAGGTTCATCTTCACCCTAAACTCTTAAAATTTAGGACAGCTCCAACATTTTGGAATAATGCACAGCTGAGCTCTGCATATGCAAGACATTTCTTTCCATTCTTTCTTCCTGATTAGGAAGACTCAGAGGGATGAATTTTTGCCTCTGGTTTTTTTTTGCTAATTATGTTTAGAAGTTCCTACAGAAAATTAGCTTCTTGTGACAGGCCATGACTGGCCTTACAATGGGCTTAGCATTTTCACACTAAGCCCACTTAACTGACTTACTCCCTGCCCTTATCAGCTCTTGGACTTCCCTTTGTGACTTCAGTCCACTAAAGAGGGAAAGATGGACTTACTGGAAACATGGCCTAATGTTTCTGCATTCTTTCTCCCACATCTTGCAAAGTCCTCAAGAGAATACACTGTGAAATAAAAATGAATGAAAATTTGAAAGCACAAGTAGAGCTGTGCTCTGAAAATCCATGCAAAATGCAGTTCATGAAGATGTCTTCTCCAGTAACTCCAAATCATAGAATCATAGAATAGTTAGGGTTGGAAAGGACCTTAAGATCATCTAGTTCCAACACCCCTGCCATACTAAGCTTGTTAATTATCCTCCAAGCTACACACGATACTGGGAGTTTCTGGAAGATGAGTTTGCAAAAGGTAAAAATTATCATCTACATGATCAGAAACCTAATTTCACTTTGAGCTTCACCTGCTTTGGATGCTGTGGTTAAAAATGTATTGATAATTTCCAAGTTGTTATTGTCTGATTTAGCATATTATATCTTTGTATTAGATTTCAATGTTCTACACACTGTACTTAAGAACAATTAGACTAAATTCTTTCTAGTGCAGTATTCTGCCTCTGTTAATTTGTAAAATAACAGCTATACCTCCATGTGTGGAACCAGAGAAACAATATAAAGCTTTTCACCTCATAAGTGGAAGAAAGAAAATAAGAAAAGAAAGTGCATTTATCAATTGGGAATAAAGGGCATCAGCACACTGACTCAGATCATCTCTTGTAGAAGGACACAAATGTTGTCTTCTAAATTACAGTCCCAGTTGAAGCTTTTCTGCATAGTGGAGCAAATCATAAATGTAAGCCTGTCATTAGCAGATAAAGCTTTACTCAGGTTTTTATTCCTGGACACCCAGCATTTCAGCCATCAGCCCCAAGACAAAAGGAAAGGAAAGGCCAAAAGATTTGGCACTAAGCTGTGTTTGTAAGGACACTTCTGCAAAACCTCTTCCGTGCACTTAGAGAACAGTACCTGCTTTCATTCAGGCTCATCACCCTTACAACTCCTCATCTTCCTCCTTATGTGACAGTGACTTCTGCAGAAAGCACATTCCTACACCTTCTTTGGGAAGAAAGGATGCTTGTTTTCTCCTGGCTTCATTTACCTTGTCTGCAGTACCAGCCAATATTCAGTACTGCTGTGCCAAGGGTGCTGTTGCAAAATGCAGGTCAATGTTCTCTCAGTTCCATGGCAATCTAAGAAGCAAATTACACAGATGTAAAAAGAGTTTAAACAACCAAAGAAGGACTCCCATAGCCTATACACTCTTGCGACCCATTTCTATGTCATTCTCCCAGCAAGTGGTCCTGGCCAGGATGTTGCAGCATCAGTCTAACAGTTGGCTTAAGCATCGCTGATTCACCTTCCTCTCAAGTTCCCATCTTCTCCCCTTTATCTGAAACTGCTTTATATTACTGGAGATAAGGAAGCAGCCTCCTCTAGTAAGAGATACTGTATGTATAAGGAAAAGGATGAAAAAGAAAAAATAAATTTGTAGGATTCGCATGGGCTATAGTATATATACATGCACATAAATATAGCATTTGTTTGGATCTACCTGTTCAAAATTTCTAACATGTAACTAAGAGAGCATTTGGCTTGCCGTTTGGGATAGACGGTTTCTCATACAAACATATAAGGCTACATTACAGCTACAAATAGTTTTCTTTGAACATACAACACTGCAACAGTATATACATGTAACATGTATATACATTGAACATATAACATGTAGCAGTGTAGTTTAGTGTTGCTAAACCCAACAGACTACAGTAGTACCCCCTTGATTAAAACTCTTCAATTTTCTATGAGCAGTTTTATAAACAGAGAAAACGTCTGTATCCCTGATAAACTGAGTATTGATACGAGACAAAACCCAGTGTTCAGGAAATTTTCAACAAACGAGGTAATATTGTGATACATATGAAGACCTCTCAGAAAGGAGTACATTTATCGCTAACAAGCTTCCAAAAGCAAGCTGGATACCTAGGGCTGCTGGTTTCGTGTTTTTTTTGTTTTGTTGTTTTTTTTGTTTTGTTTTTTTTTTTTTTTAATCTTTTTTAATCAATAAATTGTGGAGGAAATTGCAGAATTGATATTAATCTTGCCTCTTAACACTTTGTGCTGTGAGATTTCCTCAAGGTCTATTTAAATTTGATTTCATAAATATTCCTTGAAAGTAGAGGTTTTAGAAAACTGAAATGACCCTGTACTGAAAGGTGAAATGGGCTATATTTAGAATTACCTTTGCAGAAAGGGAACACCTCAATAAATGCTCTGCATGGCCATCTGTGACAGAGGGTTATATGTCTGCCAACGCAACCTACATTTTTTATGCTAATAGTACAAGCCAGAATAAATATTATCTCCACTCATGTGACAGACCTTTGATAAAGCAGAATTGGCCTGGTTGATTAGGAGTATGTGTCAAACACAGATAATGGGGGAATCCCTTTCAGCAGCAGCAAACCACCTCAGCTACCCATAATGAGACCAATTTAATGAGCCTTCTGTTTTACAAGAGATATTAATTGCAGTCCTGTCACATAAGGTACAATTCAGATAAAATACATAAAAAGGAGGAAAATTGGATTTCATTACATTTTTGTCATGATTATAAATTTTTATGCAGGATCATAAATCTCCCCACTGATGATCTAAATACTCTGGGTGGCTGACAACGCTGCCTTTGAACAGTTTGCATTGTTATGAAGGATATTGAACACTGGAAGAATGTCAGGCTTTCCACTGCGTCTTTCTGCCATTACGATTTTTATTCTACTCTAGGCAATTTTTGTATGTTTGTTTTGTAAAAACAAAGAAAGAAGGCACCATTCCTCTATATCCAGCCACAAGGATGCTTCCTCAACTCTCACCAGAATGATCATGATCTTATACATGTTTCTGCAAGTACTTCATCTGATACTTCTTCAGTGAAGCTCACAGACTTAGAGTTAAACATACATCCAAGCGTTGTGCTGGACTGGAGTACAAATTATCTGCATGCAAGTAAATGTGAACTCCCAGCTTAGTGTTTCAATAGTTGTATCTTCATTCAATTACTATTCACAATAGAATATGTGTTTGTGTATTATATAAGCTTTGTATTGCCAAAAAGAGTGCTCTCAGGCAGGGCTCCTTCAATTAAGGAGATGGCTGACCTGTCAGATGATAGATGCTCCCGACTGCTGCATGGCAGCAAGGATGCTCTCCCACACTACATCCTCACCTGTGAATCAGAGCAGCTGCAGGCTGATCACCTGTATGTGGCAGATGCTGAACAACGGGTGCTCTCCATGGCCGTGTTGCAGTACTGAACAAATCTCAACTACCAAGTTGCACATCTGCTTGTGTTGAGGATTTACCATTAAAATTGATTCTAAAAAATGTATTGTTACTTCACTGGACATAATCTCCTTCTGAACGTTGTCTTCCAACAATGAGTAGGTATACTTGCAATGAAACAGTGGCTGCTAAGCCCTTACTACAATATATTCAGTCCTAAGTATTACCAAAATATATAAAAATTGGAGAGACATAAATTTAGTCCTTATTCCTAATCCATCTGTCAGGCTCAAAGAGTTCAGTTTGCTTAAAGATACTGCAACAGCAGTTTTGCAGATAGCCTTGCTGCTGAAATGCTGAACCTTAAAGCTGTTCACAATCTTAAACCTCTTGTCCCTGCAATGCCAAGAACTTCAAAACCATGACATGTACCACCTGTGAAACTTGGTCATCAAAAGCTTGAATTTTTTCCTCATTACTGAGAAGGAACTAGGTGGGGGAAAAAGGCAAATATGGGGTATTTATTCTACAAAATATGTTAATGGAAATTTTTCTTTTTCAGCAAGGGACAAGGAAACCCACAAGGACAAATAGATTCAAGACAGTTTAGGACATCATAGCAAGAGAGAGACTAAAGCTGCTTGCTTAGGAGAATTCAGGCAAGCCCAGCAGAGTGGTTGACTTAAGGGACTTTAGGTGAAACATCAGGCAGCTTCTAAGAAAACTTTCACACATTGATGCCAATAGTAAAGTCAATCATTTTCTACACAAAGCCCGCATATTCAGGAAACTTAGTACTGAAATTCAGTCAGCCATACACATACTGCAGAATTCAAAGCATGGTGTAAGTCTGTCAGTCAAATTAGATGAAGCATTGAAACACACTTTTTAAAGTCTGGTCTTGTTCAGCAAAGTATTTGCATGTTTTGGACACATCTCTCAGTGACAGTGGTTCCTAAATCCCATCCTCCGGGATTTAGACTCCGGGCCACATATATCCCTAAGATGCAAATATATACTAAACCTGGACTCTCAAAAGTATCTTGGAGTCCTAACCAGTATTTTTAAAGTCCCACCTAGAGTTTATTTCCGTTTTAGGAACCTTGACAATTTCAGAAAATCTGTCCAAAGAGTTTAATTTGCTTCTGAAAAGAGGTGCTTTAAAAATTATAAATATGCAGTTCACAGTAATAGAACCTTAGCATGTACTCCCATACCTGTTGGACTGGAAAGGAAGTCTGACACTGGAAAGAGCAGCTTTTACTGCTTGCATGGAAATACTGAGATCATCTCAGGTGACCCTGTGCAGAGATAAAAGGAACAACAGGGTTTTTGTAGGCAGTATTTTCTGATTGTAAGAAAAAACACACAAAAACCAAATATGTGAGAATAATCACTTAATAATTTTAGTTTTGGGGTTTTTTTTAGATTTTCATTAGGGAAAATAATGATAAGGTAAGACAGTGTAACATATCATTTCATACACTGCACCCTGACAATATCCTTTTTGAGATTATTAATTCCATTTTTCTGAAAAGTACCATGTACACATAAACTACTTAATGAAATACAGAGAGCTATAGTCTATCAAGCCCCTTCTGCATTCTGAACATGAAATAGTAATCAGTACACTAGAATATCGATAATTCAATGAAATATTTTAACATTGGAAAATATATTAGTTTTCAGTAATTACGACTCATCGAGAAAGGGAAAGAGGAATGAATACATTAACTCATTTTGATTGTCTTTTGTACTGTCACATCATGAGCAAATAAGAGCCTCATGTATGTAAAAGCAGCATTTGCCCTCTCCTGCAGGGAGATCACTTACCCACTGAGCTGGGATGGACACTTTTCCATAACCTTTGTGAAAGTCACCCCTGCTTCCCTGCAGTTAACATGTTCTGAAGATCACCCTTTGTTTCAGTGCCTTTGGTCATATACTAGCAATGGACTTTGCTACACTGGAATTAATCAAACAAACTGCTCCAAGCTTTAAACCTCATATATAGCAGCTAGCGCAGCAGAGAATATCATCTTATGAGTTCTGCTTTTGTATGCATTCAGCAGAAAAAAGTATGTGTGGCATTGCCTCTACTGTGATTAACATGCTTACTGATACTTTCAGGTTGTTCCATGATAGCTGCTTCCTTAAACAAGCAGCTATGAGTAAATAATATCAAGGACAGATCTGCCTTCTTATATAGAATTCCAGTGACCATGATAAAATCTGTGAGTATCCAGAAAACCAGCATTCTGGTATACAGGAAAACTAAATTTTCAAACCACCAACAACTGACCTGCCAGACAAACATCTGGACTTCTCAGGACCAGTGTTCAAATGTCACAAAGTAGTGCTCCCCCACTCCATAGCCTGGGCAAGACATATGGGAAGGTGTCAGATGCATCCTAATGATTTTGTATGGCTTTTCCAGGACACCTGAAGCACCTCAGGTGAGCACATATCTGACATCCTCTTGACCCTTCAGTTTGCTCTCCCTGTATGGCACCAGTTCTCTGGGGCTGTACAAAAAGCAAAAACTCCCAGGAGCCCCTGACGCAAAGTGGCAGCTGAAACAGGGTAAGACATCTAGTTATTGGTTTACATACCCCAGCCTTCTTGCAAACATCCCAAATCCACAGCTCAGCCCAAACCCTTCCTTCCTTGCAACAATAAAAGGTTAATGTCTAAGTCAGAAGTGCAGAACAGTTCTGGTACCCTGGGGTGTGAGATTTCACATGAGTTGGGGAGTGTGTGTGAAAAGTGTTGCTAGCTAGTCTCCTCTCGGCTACCGCTAGAGGAAGATGCTTGTTATTCCGGGGGAAATCAGAATACTTTCAGATCACAAAGTACTTAAAATGCAACTACTTCAAAAAGACAGGCTACAACTGAAGTTTTCAGCAGGCTTTCAGAACCCCACCCTCAGCAAAGCAGAAAGAAAAGAAATGGGAGCTCAGCATTTCTCACAAAATAGGGCTGTGTAAAACCCCCAGGCCAAAAATACTCTTTAGAGATCCTCGGAGAGCATAAAAGATCAAAACTTCAACCTCAGCCCTGTGTATCTGAATTGCTAATAGACACTCAGTACTGCCTCCATCTGCAGCATCACACAACAAGAATTAGAGGTAATAAAGTTTTTAAGGAAAGGGAGTGTTTCACATTGCCAGAAGCATCTTCAAGACTCAGAATTATGATATAGCATCTTCCATCTTGCCCTGAACAAGGTTTTCCAATCACCAGTTTATGAACAGCTGCACCAGTACTGAGCTGTTCTTATGTGCTAAATAACAATGGGACATGCAAAACTACAAAGGCTCGTCCTGTCCATTTAACCAGCATGTCACATGGAGACAAAGCATAATGCAGCCCTGTGAAAAGTCCACCCACAAACTTCAACTCACACTATAGAATGAGGCACTTCAGTTCTCTGTCTTCTTTCTCACAACATGAGTTCACACGACAGCAACTTAAACATTTTGGAGACTGCAAAACATAACTTTCCACAAAGTCACTTGCTTTGAAAAAAAAAAAGTCAGTTTAGCTTCCTATTTCTTTCTTGTTCAAAACTGCTGTGTTTGGTTCAGTTTAAAAAGTAAATCAATACTAAACAATAAAACAGAAGTTGCCATTGAAAAGAAAAGCCCTGTCATCTTATTGAAACCTAACATTACTGAATTTGAATCCACAGCACTTTGAAGTGAATGCTATTACAAGAAATACAATTTTTTTTTATTACTGAAACATACTGCCTTAAATTGTAAGATAAAATCTAAAAATGGCCACCTTTTTTGTTAACAAACAGGAGATATTTATTTTATCAATTTAAACAACAATGAAATGTTCATTAAACTGACTCAGTGGTACCAAAAAGGACAACCCCTTTTCCTTCTCAGACACACATGCAGACATACAAACACGCACTCCTCTTACCCAAAGCTGGCAGAACAGCCACACAGCTCCAAAAGGAGGGGCTAAAAGAGCAACAAACCCAAATATTAACTGTCAGAAAATAACATTCCTCAGCAAAGCTTTATTTGGAAGACAGTGTCATGGTGTTCCTGCAGTGTGTTGATGGGACTACACAACAAAGGCAGTATAAGAGCAAACAGAAATTTAAAGGAAGGGATAGTGATGTGGATTTAAAACTACTATTTTAGTTTATTTTTGCCAAGCAGAGTGGTAGGAATTAGTGAGGACTGTAGTTATAAAATCAAATATTCCTGGAAGAAGTCCTTCATATGAAAAATTGAATCATTCCTATTTGGTTTTATTCAGATGCTATAAGTTCCATAACAATCCATTTAATTTTATATTTAATTCTTAGCACTGGAAACTACAACAAACTTAGAAAAAATTTCTTAAGGAGGCAGCTGATGGCTCAGGTTTCTCAACACTGCCCATCCTCAGCCTTTCTAAGAATTCATTGACAAACTTCCCCACCAACATGCCCGTGTAGCAGAGTCCCAGCACTATAAACCACCAGCATTTACAGTTGGTTTTAAGAGTCACAAAAAAAACTGAAAATATCCTTCTGCAAAGCAAAGGGAGGGTAACAGCTTTATGTTAAAATGGCATGCAAACAACTAATCAGGTCCTGCAACATGCTCAACATTTTCACCTGCCATAAACTCAAGGTGCTGCCAGGGTGGATCCAAGAACACAGTTTAGGGACTTTTGCCTGAATACATTTTTGGATATTACTCCAATAACAGTTACACCCAGAAACTTCTTTATCTAAGAACAGTCAGTTCAAAACGTAGTAATTCCTGTAACAGTCTGAAGAATAACTTCAGTGAGCAGTCCCGCTAAGTCACCTGCCTTGATGGTAAGGGCCCTGTTTTGGTCAGAGTTTAAGCACTAGTGCTGCTTTTCTGATTTTGCCAGATTAAGGACTGCAGGAGTCAACAGACACGTCAGTCTTCACAATCAGAATAAAGAACCCATTTACATGTTAAATGAGGCCTTTAAGACCCAACTGTCTGACATGCAGGTGAGCACAATGAAATTACAGTAACAAACATTATGCAGGTACAACTGGAGCAGGATACAGACACAGAGCCAGCTGGAAGCTGCAGAGAACCAGATGGGAGATCTTCCAGATGGCATAATCACACTGTCAAGAAAAGTAAAAGAAAATTTTGCCAGGTGCCAGTCTTCCTGAGCTGAAGCCATTGAACAAAAAAATCTGCAGGAACGAAAATCAGCTTACCTAAGTGCTTCTGAAGAAGATTGTGATGAGAGCAGGATAAATTACATCTCTGCTGCATACTTAGGAATTCTTAAGGTAAAATAAAATTAAAAAAAATCCCTCAAAGCAACAACAGCAAAAAGCACTTCCAAACCCCAAAACACAGTAGTAAAATAAATCAACAAATTAATCACCATTGACTGACTTTCCTCAAGATTACATGACCCACACAACTCAAGAAGAAAAACTATTCCTCTACAACCAGGCTGTTATGACACTACCTTGCAAATAAGGACTCTCTCTTTATCGTAATGGGTCTTGACATTGACTTTGTCATGTTAATTTGCCAAATTGAATCCCAGTATTGGCTTGAATTGAGGTAGCAAAGAGATAGGAACATCAACCACCAGCTAAATCAATGAAGCACAAAACCTGCCTTTTTATGGTCAGTGGTAGTCTCTGTACTTTTCTTCTTTTTAACAAACTTAATGGTCAGATGCAGGAAAAATGCAGACTGTCTAAATCGTAAGTTATCTTCTTGTTTCTGAAATAAACAGGGAATCTTTGGAAAAATCAGCAAACAAAAAAGGAAAGAAAAAAAAAAAAGAGGGGAAGAGGGGGAAGACTGAACCCCACTGAATTATTTGACAGATCTTGTTTCTTAAAGAAAGCAAGCTAAAATTTTGTCACAGCTAAAGTAAATTTGAGATAGGGGAGCAGAAGAACTGAGGGCAGCCTGTAAATAGTAGCCAACATGAATGCAAAGACTATGTACTGCATACTGGTACCTGCAGAAGATGCGGGAAGCAGACTGAACAGATATACAGACACATCTGCTAAGCCAAGCATAGAAGAAACAGAAAAATATGAAAATCCTATATAGTATTTTGTATGGGTTTTACAAGCACCTTGCTGATGCAGGCCCCAAAGACAGGAGGAGGATGATTGCTGTCTCATTTTGTAAATGGGAATTTTGGTATCTTTGGAAGACACTGGAGTGGTCAAAAAACTTTGGGGATGGCTTTCACCTATCTTGTTTTACCTCCATCTGTCTTAAACACACCCTCAGTCTCATGCTGGGTTATAGACAGGTGTTTGTGTTTCATGCTTGATTAGATATGTAAGAGAACAGGAATTTGGTACAAATACAGGAGAAGCCAGGCAAGAAGCAGCTCTAGGAGGTTGCAGGGAATGAGCATGAAACACTCTGTGCTGGCTTGCCTCATTTTGTGGGTTGCACTCTGTCTCAGAGGCTAGGGTCCTTTATTCCTACAGTTCAGGGTGCTGATCTCCCAGCAGGAGTACATCAAGCTGCTACTCTAAGCCATCAGCAATTCCAGCCTGCTGGTTTTAAGAACAACATTGCTGCCCCACCTGCCTTTCTGGGGGGAGATACATCTTTGCTACAGACAGATAGATTGATTACTATGAGCACGAGATCTAAACAATATATACATTTACACAAATTACATATTGTGTGAATGCAAAGCTTTGGTTCAGTCAAAGGCAGCAGCCTCAGAGGGAACCAGATAGGAACATGAATAGGTCGAAATTAATGACTCCCAGAGATACAGTAGAATTCAGCATGATGTTGTGTCACTGGCTAAGTTCACAAGCAAGTGTCTCAAGAAGATAACAAGCATTTAAAAGTAAAATCAGCCTCAGCACAGCAATGGGCAAGAAATTTGATTGTAACCTGTAAATCAAATATCAAAGGTCTTATAAGGCTACTAATCACAGGTGGACACTTAACAGAAATGTGATACTGTACATGTGATATAAAAAAGCTATCCTAGTCTCTTCTTTCACATGCGTGACTCACGATGCACGTAAATGTCATATCTAGTAAACAATTAATTTAAAATCATTTACATACAACAGAAAATGTATTTTAATGGTATTTTTCTAAAGGTCAGATAATGCAAAGAAAAACAGATAAACAGGAGACAAAAACTTACCCAGGTACTAATTTGACTATC
The DNA here is from genome assembly GCA_024733675.1 of Psilopsiagon aymara. Classification (NCBI taxonomy): domain Eukaryota; kingdom Metazoa; phylum Chordata; class Aves; order Psittaciformes; family Psittacidae; genus Psilopsiagon; species Psilopsiagon aymara. The sequence goes on from JANRGW010034784.1 coordinate 43,904, forward strand.
CTACTAATAGCTTATATAATATAATGGTATTTAAAAAAATTAGCCCTACATAAGCAAGAAGGAATAAGTAGCATGGCAGGGTCAAGATCAAGACTCAGGAAATTCCCATTAAGGCAGTTCATCCCAAGTTTACTCTTGCATAAAACATCATAAGAGAGCTTATTCTTGGGTAGAGTGTACAGTGTACAAATATATCAAATGAAAATAACATAAAATTGTAATATTCTATTTCCAGTACAGATGTGCTAAACCATAGAATTTGGCTCCAGATCTGATTTTCATTCCCACTAGACGCTGGGGCAGACCACATCCTATGCTTTGACCAAGTAATTTCAAGTCATAAAGAGAGAAGTAGTTATGAAATTCACTTTCCAAAACCCTCAGTACCCAGAAGTCAGAGCAACTCTGAACTTAGAGGACTACCCCTATTCTATAGCTTGCCAGACAAGCTTGACTTTGAAAGTTGCTATCAGGCCAGGACAAGTTGGGCTTTCTGATGTATACGGGACAGTGCATACGCATACCTCAGACAGGCCACACTGTCAAAAATGTGCATGCATTTTCTCTCCATCCCTAGAAGGCACAAGCAAGTGCACACACACGCACAAGGACAATTTCAGCTTAGCAACAAAAACTAGCAGAGCATGTAAAGTTACTATTTGCAAGCCTCTAACAGGAAAAATATCAACCCCCTGGCTTTCCTAATACCATGCTGGTGTTTACACATGCACATACATCCCTGAGAGTTTAGAATAAATTTAAGGCATATTTTGCCCCTACTTTCTATTTGATAGTGTTTCTGACCTGCACCACAGTGCTATTAATGCTGACATTCCAAGATGTTCTCTCTTTCAGAAGGAAACAGCAAGACATGCTAAATACAGTGTATGCTTATTAGCTGTGTAGTGGCTTCTCAAACAGCAACAACCATAATAAAGTTGTCAGATATTACTTCTCACTTCTCATTTAACACTATAACTGTCTCTACCATCTCAAGTTATTGTACTTGGTAAGAGTCACAGCAAATAGCTCCTGTAATTATCAGCATGTTTATGCATCCCCAGATACAGCTATCCCCCAGATTTCCAAGAATATTCCCAGAGTTGCATATGAAAAAGAATATGTTTTAAACCACAGAGAAGAATGCCAGTTGCCTCCTTGCAGCATGGGCAAGCTGTAAATTGCAGATTTTCTATTCTTGCTCTACTAGTTCCTCTCCAGAGCAAAGAGCTTGGACATGTATCTGACAGTAGGAGCAGAAGGTTGCTATCCCCCAAGCTTTGAGGACACCTCAGCCTCCTGCAAGAATAGGCTCAATCTCACCTGGTAGATTCCTTCTGCTGGTGCCATGCACTTTATCTGACACTCTGCAGACACAGGTTGAGTCATCCAGCAGTCATGTGGCAAACATCTTGGAGATGTTTGAGGGAGAACACTGGTGCATCTTTACTGCACCACACTGCCTGAGCAGCCAGGCCCTAGTGCTGCTGTCTGCACTGAATCTACTGAAGATGTTGACCAAGGTGTCTCACAGCCAGATCAACCCTTTGCTATGTCAGGGTTGCTCTTTTTTACAGACTTGCACACCTAGAGATCAGTCAAATTTTAAACTTTCTCACAACCTTCAGCGTGTCCTTCTCCAGTGAGCATCACTGCGAATTCAGCAGCTGCTGAAATACCTATTTACATTTTTTATGCTGCTGGGGGGTGTATCTAAAGATGCATCATGGTCCACAGTTGCCATTCCCCTGGAGCACGTGCTGCAATGTTTTGAGAGTTTGCCAAATGGGCCAAGCCTACAAGGTTCCTAAGTTCTCATTAACATGTTCTGCCACATGAAGCAGAACAGCTTTTCCTGGGGAGCTGCATGCAAGGCAGCATCTCATTGGGCAGATTTACCACACTCCCACCTCCTCCCCCCCCGCCCCAAGCATACAAGCATCCAGATAACACTGGCAATTAGGTTACGTGGATGAGGCTTGACTAGTCCATAGGATGCAGACTTAGGCATAGGCCTGCTGATCGATGAAAGTTTTTCCTCAGTCTAGTGCACAGCCTCTAGCAGTCTGAGGAACAATCTGAGGATGTCATTTTCCTGTCCAAAATTATGCCAGAGTTGGTGCAGATAGTGGAGAAAAATAACATAGGGTTCTTCCCACCTTACATACTGAGTAGACGAACTATTCAAGTTACCCCTTCCAGCCTTCAGAGTAATCCATCAAATAAGGGACTTGTAGATGGAAAGGCTGTCCAGCAAAAAGAACTGGAAAGGACTACTGGAGTCAGAAAGGCATTTGCCCCAGGCCAAACCGCTTTTTTTCGTTTTGTTGATATCTGCTGCCACAGCAGTGACCTAGGGCATTCTTGTGGCACTTTCTAATCTTGTGGCTTTTGATGTTTTACATTAATGGTCTCAATTTTATTAGATGATGCTAGAAAGTTTCCTAACTAGGGAAAAGAGGGAAGAAGCTGTACGAATGCTTTGTGAACCAGTCAGAACCACAAGTGCTCGCCAAGTCTGCTGGCCTAAAATGACAAATGACAAAAGAAATATATCATTTTTATGGATTTTTCAAATGTTATACTGAAGGAGAAAACATACTTTCAAAATATGGCCTCAGATACTACAGGGAGAGAAAGGCAAATGAGGTATAGAGGCAAGGAGGAAAGCTCTGATCCTAAGAAGACGGGGTAAATTTACTCACAAGATCAGTCACACAAAACAGTCTCTGAACTGCATATTTGTGGATCACAAGCATACTACTTGGGAAAGACAGATAGCAGTTAAAATATTCTTCCCCAAAAGACTTCTACACCAAAGCAGTCAAGGGTCTTTATTTGCTGGATAGAGATTAAGCCTGTGGTGAGCTCTTAACAAATATAGTAATTCTTTTCAACAAAAGAATTACAATAAGAACAGAAATTAGAGTCATGTTCCTAGATACTTATAATTCCAGGTGTAAAATCCTTCTATCATGTTACAAAATCAGTTTTATTTGCTATGCAATTACATAGGTTTATGCTTCTTAATTTCTCTGTTCACTCACCTTCTGGAGAAAGAAAAAGGAAATTAAAACCAAAAGCTTATAGTAAACATACATTATGAAACATGAAGAATCATGGGACCAACTGACCACTCCAGTGATTATGAAAACTGTAAACTATTTAAAGAGAGCACTTTTCACTGCTCTTCATTAGTCTGATTACCTCAGCCATTAACATTTGGCTCTTATTATTATGATTGTGAAATACTATTCACACTAATGGACAAAAGTAAGTTGACATGGCTAGCTTGATTAACTCATCAATAATCATTTGGAATAATTTTTCTTCATTCAGTGGATGAATCATTCACATGTCCTTTAATAATGCACATTGTTGTATAGAAAATTAGCATCAAGATTACGCACCTCTGGGAGCTACACTCTACTTCAAAGCATTGCTCAAAAGAGATCTCAAACGTGAATTTTACTTTTTTTTAAAAAAAAAAATATCAGAAAACAATGACTTCTTTGCAATTGTGCAGTACACGAAGACACATAGCCCTCAGGTTATGCAACTGAGCTAAACCTTCAGGCCACCAGATAGTCCACATGTAAAAAACATACTCCCTATCTACTTGCATTTTTCTCTGGAGAGTAAAGGAAAACTATCATTCCTCCTAGGGCAAATATAAATTTAGGTAATAAACTGAATGAAATTATCTTTACCTAAACAGATAAGCATATAACCAAAGCCCACCAGGCTGTTTGTGGATCTAACCTTGTGAACCTCCACTCTAGCAAGGTTTCATAGTCAGCATAACTGCATACTCCAACTATATACATGGAATTATGTCCTGATAGCTCAGCCCTATTTCCATGCAAAAAGCCCTGACAAGTCAGCTTCTTGCTCAGGTTCGTCTGTGCGTGAAAGGAGGTGAACCTCTCCCAGCACTGAGCAATGCCATGGTCGCCACAGCAGGTGATGATCTACCCTCAGCTTTTTTGTTCCAAGACACTATAGCATGAAACTCTTCTGCACATCTTTTAAAGCTTTTTTATTTATTTTTTTTTTTAGTATTTTTCTTTAGCTGTCCTTATTAGCATCACATCTGTGAACACATTCACTACACCTCACCAACTTTACAAGTGATTATCTGTGAAGATGTAGAACAGGCCAGGGCCAGCACTGTCTCCCAAAGGACTCTCCTGTGATGTTTCTTCACTGAGCAACTCAACCATTTGTTCTTGCTCCTCATTTTCTTCTTTTAAATAACTCATTTATCCACTTGAAGAACTTCCATCCTTCAAGTTCAGTTTCTTTAGGAAGCTTTGGGGAGATGCCACTCTATAAAAGAAGTCTAAAACTGGGGAAGAGGGGAAAGGACAAATAACAAATCACTTCCACTTCTTTATATCTCACTATCCCTCATTCAGACACACATATCTTGGTTACAATCTGCCATGAAAATAATCTTTCTGAAGACTACTGCCTTTTCTCTTTTTGTAAATGGTCTTTCTTAAATAGCATATTTCCCAGTTGCTGTTACACAATTATTCTTACAACAGCAACAAAATCACCAAGCATCATTTCATTAATTCACCCACTGAAAAAGTATTTCACAAGAAAAAAGGTACCATTGGGGATGGAGGAGAATAACATTTGTTTGATAGTAAGAATTAATTGGAAAATAAACAGTGTAATGGATGCTTGTGGACAAATAAATAATATAATGGAATATTTGGGGTATTTTCCTGTATTTATGTACATCAAGTAATCTATATAAATCCCCCACTCTGAGATGAGAATGAATGCTACATAAATATTAAAATTCTTTTTACAGTTACAATGGGAAACACATTTTTCTGTGATTTACAGCTGAAATAGTGCTTATCTGCTCTTTTCTCCCTGTGCTTTATGTAGCAGCTATTTCAGCATGCTGTATCTGCCTGCTGAGTGAGGAGGGCAGCTGTTCATCTGGGGCACATTTCTACCGCAACGGCTCTGGCAGGAACATTTGCACCTCCAGCCAACGCTATTGGCATCAATGTTGCCAGCGGGATCTGCAAGATTTCCGCTCTTTCATACACCTATCGTATGACAACACTTGGAATTGTGTAGGTTTGTCATTTGAGGAGTCACAATTCAAGATCTCTCAAGCATATTCTCAAAGCTCAAAATGAATATCAACAAAGGAAATGACTTGGGTTTATGATCATTGCTATAAAACATTTTATTGGCTGAGGGACAGTACCTCAAGCTGCAAGACACAGTCATGGGAATGATTCTTGTTTAACCAGGTAATTCTTGTGATTTTGCTATTTTTTATTTATTTTAGCTTCTTAGCCATCATAGGCCAATCTGTGTGTCTGGTTCGGGGACAGATCTGGCCTAGCAGCTGGATATTTAAGCCTACAGAAGAAACTACTTCTTTGCCTCCATCAGCTACCAAGATTTGCAGAAAAGAAATAATTTCATTTTTTCCCTTCTGCTGCCCTGCCATTTTTCTGAAGTCTGAGAGGATGTGTGACTTGAAAAGTCACCACAGAGGAAGAAAGCAAACAAACTAAATGAAATTAAGACTTAAACATGTAACCAGTGGTTCTGAATAAAAGATCCAAGGCACTGAAATTCCTGCATTTAACAATAAGAACATTTTCCATCAAGATCTACACCCTTTACCCAAGGAAAAAATTCTATTATTTTCCAATTGGATATGGTTTTGTCTGAGAAGTTTTCATGAGTTTTATTGGGCCAGTCAGTGTCTGTTTGCCTTTTCATCACTCATTATAGGAAGAAGTACTTATACAGAAATAGTCCTCTTGCAGGTCAAAGTCTTCCATGTTTCAGCTAAACACACTTCCTTCCTTTTTCAGCTAGATACACTTCCTTTTTATTTTTTTTTTCTACAATTGCAAATATTTTCTGGGGCATAGTTTTGTACACAGATTTAAGTTTCATTGTTCTCTTGTTCCCAGAAAACTGCTCCTTTAACTGCCCTGAAATAAGAAGCCTTTGTACTTTTATCCATTATCATCTTTTCCTTAATAATTCAGGTATCATAAAGATAACAGTGGTTAGTGTTTTTCTTAACTATTTTACTTGAGAAAAAAAAGTTGTCCCTTTATTCATTACCTTAGTCAAAATTGCATCAACAGGGGAGAACATGTAAGTAGAAACTTTTAGAGCAGTAAGAAGTGAGAGGGTGAGAATGAATAAAGACAACCAACATTACTTGCCTGTTCCAGCACACAGACATGATCCTTCTGCTACACAGTGGAAGCTATTTATGTACTGATGAACCTGATATGCATTAATGAGTTCACTTGAGGAGCTGTGCAGTACCATTATATGATCATAAAAGACGTTTTTGGAAACAAAAAAAAAAAAACAACTGGGAAAAAATAATCCTTGAAGTAAAATAATAATAGATTTTTTTTTTTTCAGATGTTCCCATCTGTTAAAAATCCAGCGCCATTAATGTACAGTTTGGTTTAAAGTAAGTGGTGAGAAGACTGGGTCATTAGCTACAAGACTCACAACTCTTCAATAATGTAGCTGTACTGCTGACCCACCGCCATATAAAGGCAACAGCCCCTGAGGTCTAGGTAGACAAAACCAATCAAACCCTGTTTTGAAAAATTTCCAAGAAGCACACCAGTGTAGGAAGGCTGGGATATAATTTGGATGCTACATTTTGGCTCCCAAGTTCTAAAAAACTCCACCAAATCAACAAGAACACAGAAAGATATCCTTCTACATTTTAAACAGCAATATGTGTATTTGGCTTAATCATGTTAAAATTAGAGGTGACTAGGATCAGTGGTTCTTCTCCCATTTTGAAGCATGACACTCCTTCACTATTCCAGCACCCTTCAGACACAGATCACATGTGACTAGAACAGTTCAGTTTTCACCCATCTGAGTGAAGTCTTGAGCTCCGCTCTATAGGAAATGCACAAATGCCAAAAATAGCTGCTTGAACTAGAATTAATCACAGCATTATGCCCCATTCCCAAAATGGCTCCTGTGACAGGAGGTTTGAGGAAAAGCATCTAAGGGTTTTGAAGGAGCGGAACAGAGTGCATATTGGAGTTATGCAAAAATAGGATGCCATGTCACCTGCAGCTATATGTTAATTTATTGTCCTCTTTGCATTAATGGGTCTGTGCTATTAACAGTATAGAGCTCACTGTACAGCATCAGCATTAATCAATTAACAAAACCACTCACTTTCTGACGCCCTTCAGTGTATACAGATTCTTCAGCATAAGACAGAGTATGTGTACTTTATTTTGTATATTTAATGTAATGATAATTGGCTACTTCTTAAATTAGTATCTACTGCTTCATCTACTGCTTCATTGATCGCCCTTTCTCTGTCACCTCGTTTCTTTGTTTTTAGGTATTCTTCTTTAAAAATCAAACCTCTAAGAATTTCACAGTAACATCCTCAATTAAAAGGATAATGTTACTTTTCAAATAAAATCTTGGCAAATTAGGTGCCTTTTATGCACAACACAAACTTTATTTCCATGCTTTAAAAATTAACCTACCTTTCACTGAAAAATGTAAAGCCTATGGTTACAAAGTCCACCTTATTTTGTAACTTGCTTAAAAAACAATGACCATAACAATATGGTGATAACATATTAATGCAGTTTTATGACGCACTAAATAGAGCTTGAGTAAACAAAAATAATCATGAAGGGAAAAGTTTAATGCTAAAAAGCATCCAACACAAAAGCATTTTTTGCTATTGCAATTCTCAAAGCTTTTGAGGCTGCAGGGACCACCTGGCCCCAGAATACTACTCACAGCCCTGGGGAGCCAACAGCACCCCACCAAACACACAACTGGGTGCAGTAAATGAACACCATGCTGACATCCCAATCATAGATCAGCTAGGTTGGAAAAGACCTTTAAGCTCATGAAGTTCAACCTTTACCCCAGGACTGCCAAGGCCACCACTAACCCGTGTTACTGAAGGCCTCATCTTCATTGTTTCTGAACATTTCCAGGGAGAGCGATTCCACCACTTCCATGGGCACCCTTTTTCAATGCCTGATCACCTTCTCTGTGAAGAAATTTTTCCTAATACCCAATCTAAGCCTCCCTGGCACAGCTTGAGGCCGTTTCCTCTTGTCCTATCACCTGTTACTTGGGAGAAAAGATTGACTCCCACCTCACTACAACCTCCTTTCAGGTGGTTGTAGAGAGAGATAAGGTCTCCCTCTGAGAACCTTCTCTTCTTCAGACTAAACAACCCCAGCTCCCTCAGCCATTCTTCATAAGACCCTCACCAGCTCTGTTTCCCTTCTCTGGAGCCACTCCAGCACCAGGTCCCTTGAATCCCCAGGATTCCCTGGCTAATGTCCTTTGCTGACTGCTGTTCCACTATGCTGGCCATGGGGTGACAAGGGAACGGAAGCACCAAGAGGGCAAGGGGTCTTCAGATAGCTAAACCATGCCATTATCTTTGTTATTTTCTTAAGTTTCATGAAAAAAAAACCTGCAGCCAACCTGGTGAATTTATCTGAAGCACCCACAAGCCCTAAAAATGCAATTAAATTCTTTCCTATAGTACTTTGTTCTGAACAAGTCTCTAAATCTCTGCTATTGTCTAGGATTTCATTGATTTTTAAAATTTATATATACCAATAAACAAGTAGTTGCAAAAGACTGAAACAGCTGGGATACAACATGAGTCATATTAACTGGCAAAACATGAATACTATGAGTGACAAATGTTTTACAGCCAGGTTTTTCTGACAATGTAGACTAAGTGCAAAGAAGGGCCAAGACTAGAACTGCCAGAAAAGGCTCCCTCTTTGTGTGTCCCAGGCAACTCCTGGAAGAAAAGTCTTGCTGATTGCAAGACCTGGCTCTCAAGGCTTCATCCTGCTTTTAGTCCAAGCCTTCCATTTTGGACGACACAATTACTCAGGTTTGCAAAAGGCGAAAGACCCCTGTTTGCATATGCACACCCCCATTTGTGGAGGTACATTAGGAGACAAAAATAGGAGGTGGTTCAAACTGTAATTTGCCTCTGCATATGCAACCAAGTAGGTGAGACCTCTCATAGCTGTAGCAAGTGATATTACCAGGTCTTGTGATGTTACTAAAAGCCATGTGTGTTTCGGTGCTTTTCCTCAAGGTGCTGCTCCCTGTTAGAGGTATGTTGTTCTGGAAAAATCCCTACATTCATTTTTTTAAAATGCTGCCACGCAGAAAATTTGGCCTTAGTGAGAACTGTTAGAGACTTTGCAGAAGCTCTGTGGAGCATGGGCAAATAAACAACTCCTTTTCAAAATCTTATTGACTTTTAAGCTTGCTTTCTCTCCCCTGCCTCCCTCTCCCTCCCCCCCCATCAGTTGACTCATGATGTCAGCAGAATTGAAAATATGGTGGTGCAGCTTAGAAGAGCAGTTGTTAGCACATCACCTACCACCCATGCCTGCATACTTGGTGTGGACATGGGCCTGTATACAGACTTATGGACGCAACGGCTGGCCTGTCTTATCTCTCCTTCCTCCCCCGAAATGTCCTAGCTCAGACCCCACGACAATAAAGGGCATGCAGGCTGCTTTTTTACTCTTTGAAACACCCCCGGAGAATCATTCCCAGGCAGAGGAATGCTCACTATGGCCATACTCAGTTGAGCTAGAATAGCAGGTCTGCATGACAAAACTCTTCTTAAAGCTATCCCATTCACCACTGTTATTTGCTTGCTTAGATTTCTTGCCTTTCACTTCCTGATTGTGGAGAAAGTGTGGAGCAGGCCCTTTCCAATCAGGGTAAAAAAACACCAAAAGAAGGGTTTTTTGCTCAAAAATTGAGAATGCTTTCCATTAAACATACAACCACCTAAGACCCTGACTGCATTTTCTTCAGGTTTCACTAAGCCTAGCTGTGCTGCTCTTCAAGCCATTTCCACCCACAGTAACGCACCCATCCACCCTTTCTTATGCATATAATAAAACAAACAGTAAGCATTCAAAAAAGTATCCTTTCACCACATCATTCAGAGTTACCCTGTCACATTTGTGAGTCTGCCTGTCAGAATAGAGATGCTGCAAGTTTACCTGAATGCTCAGAGTCAATAATTTCATGACTGGAGGCTGTGAATTGCAAATAATGCAAGTACTAAAAATCATAGCACAGTGCCAGCTGCCCTGTGGGAGGGACTATAAACTCTGGAGCCAGGGTAAACAGCGGGATACTTTGAGTGACCACTGCTTCATCCTCCCACACATATCTTATTCATCTTGTCTCCTTTTGATGACATTAAAAGCTGCTGTAGCATAAAAAGAAATATTAATCTGCAAGAGAAATATGAAGAGCAATTTAATACTCAGGCAAGCTAACAGATCTGGAATGATGGCATAGCTGTTACTGTCATCAACCAGCTTTCTAACTGAACCAAAGTTTTGGTGAGTTATGATTGTCAAAGGAATACAGAAGAAAAGGAATACATGGAATATTTATATGACTTTGCACATGACTCAAAGAGGTGCAGAATTGACTGTGCTGTATTTGATAGTGAAATAGTTGCATTTAAGCCATTGTGCAGGAGACACAAGCTTGTGTCTCCCTTTTTTTTGCATGGTTTTGAATATCATCATTCCCCCCTCTCAGAGGTTATTGAAAATTATTACTGCTTGACTTGAATTGTTGGTGCAAATACAAAGGAGAAATGAGATGCCAAACTGCCCCCACTTTCCAAGCAGCCAGGCAGGTGTTTTTGAATAAACAGCAGAAAGTTCTGCTGCTAAACTTGTAACAGGGTTAGTGTGGACATGTAACAAGGGACTCCTTACAAAACCTCTCCACCAACCTTTGTCAAAAAGCCAATTCCTCAGTTAGACCAGCACAAATCCACTGAACTTAACAGGTCTAATTTTCAGGATACACCAGTAGGAGACCCAAGGCAGGGCCACAGTTACCAGCTCAGTTAAACTCTGGTAAGGAAAAAGCCCATGCAATCTTCAGAAGAAACCGAAACAAAGGCTCAGCAGCCAGCCATTGTGGCTTTAACTAATCAGAGAGAAACCACCTGCAGGAATACCCCCTTTTCTGTTTACTCCCAGCAGAACCTTCCAAATGATGATTAATCACTGAATAAACTGAACAACTGACAATGACATAATGACAAAGGGAAGGCAGAGAGGGGCACCAGCAATGGTAGATGTGGCTCAAGGATGGGTGGGTGGAATGGCCAAAGAAGATGGATGGCCTGAAAACGCTTGACACTTAAGTATCTCCTATGTAGAGGGAGGATGGCTATGCTAAAGGGAGCTGCCAACTTCAAGCAAGTAATGCTCTGCACAACAAGCTGACACACTTCCTTCAGCTGTCAGCAGCAATGCAGAGGGGCAGCTTCCTCAGGAACAAACTAATGAGGCTTTTAATTGGGATGTGAAGCTCTGATAATAACAGAAATAAGAGATACTGTAAATGACAGGATAATCCATTACAGTGGAAAGCATTGTGAATGTTTTACTGATTATATCCACAGATTATCCTACCTATGTCCCTACTAATTTGAAAAATGATGAATCATAGGGTTCAAACAGGACTCAGATGAGTCAATTAGACTAAGTAGTGATATCAAAAGCTCATATTTTCTGCACTTAGGAATCAAGCATATTTTGCCTAACAACAAACAAAAATGAGCTGTGTTTTACACTCTCAGTTGACCAAGTCATTAGCAACATGGAAGAACACTTCTTTAAATTTTCCATTTTTTTTCTGATGTTCTTGCCCCCATAGAGTCCTTTCTGACAGATGTTTATTAGCACGAAAAACATTTGCAGGAAATGAATTATTGTCTTGCAGCATTCTGCTGATTCCACTTCTAACTCCGTCAGTTCAGGGTTAGTTTAGGCGTTTCAGCAAATATAAATGCAACGAGAAAACTTTGACTGCTATTAGCCAAACTCTGCACATTCAGTACTCACACCAAAACTGAGCTCCAGTGTACAACTGGGGTATCACTTTTTCTCTCCTTATGCACAAAATGCTCTCTCTGAAGTTGAAATGCAACTGACATAAGGTTAAGCTTTTGAGACACATCCACCATACATTGTGGTTTGGGCAGTTATTTACAATAATACAGAATTATTAGGTAAATCTCCAGAGCCATCAGGAGATACATGAGCATTAAGCACCTTACTGTCTTTGAAAACATGGTTGATAGATCACCTGATTTGAAAGATGATTTTTACTGAAGAAAGAAAGATTGTCTGGCTTAATCTTGTGCCAGGTTTAGCAGTGCATGAAGCAAGCAGCAAAATTCAAATAATGTCAATAGCAGCACATCCTCTTCCACTTACCTTGTGATTAGCTTTGTTTGATCTCAAGTTTGATCAAGTCTCAGATGCTTTTATTTTAGCTTCAGGTTCAGATAGAGAATTTCCTATTTTGAATTACTTCACTGAAAGCAGGAGTATCTCCACATATCTGAAAACTAGTGTGAATATTTTTTATATCTCAAAAGGTTTTTGTTTTTTTTTTTAAGGGGAAAACATTCACAAACCATTTCAGTTACCCAGAATATAAATTAAGTCCAATCTCATTCCAATTATGGCAATTTGCATTTTCTCACTGATTTAACAGAAAACAGACAATTAAGATGAGAGCTACTGCAACGATGCATCTGCACTTCCAGACGTTAGCCTATGTCAGTATTTTTATAGTGTACTTGGCCAATGGTTTAGTAAAATCTAGTTTTCCCTACAATTTTCTAAAAAAATGTCTCCGTCATCAGATGCAGCCTTAGAAATATCTTAGCTTTGAAAAAAGAAAAAAAAAAACCCAACCATACATTTAAGGACAGAGACATTTATGCAAACACAAAGTAATTTTCTGGGGGCTGAAACCACCATCCAGGAGCTTTTATCATTACAAAACTGGGATCTTGTCAAAGTGCCCAGAAAAGGACTTGCTCAGAGTGCCTTTCTGTAACAGGCAAAGCAGAGACTATTTCTTCTATACAATACTCCTTCCTAGCACCACAGGTGAATTAATTACATGTAATAATGTGCATTTCTATGCAATAAGCTTGCAGTTGCCAAATACATGAAACTGTACTGAGAAGTCTCCATCACCCCACCTCCTCACTAGTACGGGCATTTTCCAGCTTTCCTGCTTAAGCTGCCTTACAAGAGGGGGGCAGAGAAAAGTGAGAGTAGAAACTGTAGAGTAGCATTTAAAGTATATCTTGGAGCACAGTCATTGTTCAAGGACTAGTTGTATATTCTGCACATGACATCCCAGTTCCAGCTCAGACACTATTCCTTCTGTGGCCCAACCGCATTTTAAAGACAGCATTTGGTTCCTAGTCTCACTTATGAACTTTCAGAAATTTTATCTGCCTTTAATCACAGTGTCACAGGACTGCCAGTACTCCCCAGGAACACTGCTACAAACCCTAGAAGAGCTCCTGAATCTAAGTGTGTACATCTTCACTTTCATATTTTCCCGCTGCCATATTTGTTCCATTCCTCCAGCATATCAGATGCTTCCTCCTGACAGCTGTTCTGTATGTTATCACTAGCTAACTGCACAAGCATCTTCATGTTTCACAGTAATGGGTTTTATCAGTTAAAATTCACATCACTCACAATAGTTGGTCAAACTTCTCCATTTGAAACCATTCCTTCCCTTTCACTGGTACAAACAGTCAGTGCTAATTCTCATCAAAGTTCTCCCACATCAACCGGATTCTCACCCCAAACCTTTCAAACTCCCCAGTAATTCCAAGGAGTCTTAACTCTTAACAAAAATTGAGTTCATGAAATCATTTAGAAGTCTTGCACCCCAACATTGTATCTGCCAACTGCTTTGCACAGTCCTTTGTCCAAGGACAACACATAAATTTGAGGTCATGCAATGTTAAAGGTACAACTTTTCTGACAGAAAGGAAATTTCATTTTCAGCTCTGCCTGGACACTAGTAACTGTTGCCGAATTTGCTAAACATATTTTCTCTACACTGACATCTATTACAGCACGGACTTTTCCACAGATTTTTTTGAATACCAGCCTATGATCTCTGCTGTCCTCTCTCAGAGACAATCATTATACACAACCTCACTAGCTGCAGCTTCTTAACGCTATTTTTCTTCACATTCATATTTTTGCATCTGTATTTTTTATCAACCCCCCCATCCCCCACTTCTTTTTCAAAGTTTGTTTTGAACAAATATTTTGCTTATTTCCTTTAGATTTTGTATATGTACTTCTTTTAATCCAAACAGGATCAGGAGATGAAGATAAAATCCTTTAAGGAAAAGCTTTCCGTCTGCATTTATTCTAGCTTGTTGTTTTGCATAGCTCTCTTCACTTAGCTCTTCAGAAAGAAGTTCTAGTGACCTTTGAAATGTACAGATAATTTAAAAGGGTTAGCCACAGACAAGGTTAGAAAATCTGTGAACAGGCAGGCAAGAGCAGATAATTTGCTTTGTTATAATTCCTTCATTTTCTTTAGACACTTTTTTTCTAAATTATTACAAAAACATACATCCCAGTGAGGAAATAGTAGAAGAGAAATAGGAAAGTACAGACAGTGCATTTTCCCTTCAAAATGTTTAAAACATCTTGTGCTGTTTCTTTGCAACAGTGAAGATTGATGTCTTTTTTAGGATAATGCTTCAAGGAACTACATTACAAAAAATACCAGCTTCCTTTCAGCTAGTTCTCTGCATGTGGCAGGATATTGGTAAAAATCAGCAAATTCGGGATGTTAATGTTCAACCAGATACAGTGAAGGGTGCAAAGCACTTAAAGACAGATCAGCTTGACAGACTCTGCACTTCAGCCTATTTAGCCAGGCATGTACTTCAGTTGTAAGTTGCCTTGTTTAATTAGCTGCTGAGGTGTTCCATCTTCATCCCTACTGCCTCATGCCTCATAGGATGCAGAAGCAATCACTACTTGGGACTATGACAGAGCAGCGCTTGATTGTTCTACAAGATGTCCCACGGATGGGGACCAGACACTGTTGATTAACCATTAACTTTGCAGTTCTTAACATTAGGTCTTTTTCTTTCAGTGATGCTAAGATAGACACTTTGGAAAGATCTGAAATGTTGTGTAGAAGATGACAGATTGCTTTGTGTATTTTAAAAAGGGCTGATCACAGCATGCTCTACCACTAGTTTAAGAATGAGAAAAACTTCGAGATGGTGGAACTTCTATGAGACTTTTAAAAAATACATACACACACACACAAGCACATTTGAAATGAGTATAGAGATGTCTCCTTTGAACATATTTCTAATGAAATACATACCAGGTTTAAAGCATACCTTGTTGAAAAACTGCTGCAAAAAACAGTTCTTGACAATCAGAAAAATCATTAGTCCATAGGTTTATGTTGCTTTTAAAGAGGGAAAAAGAGACACTTATAGAAAAAAAAGTAAAGGCAGATGGCTCTGAACTAGCTGCAGAAACCATACTGAAGAAAGTGTGCTTCTTAAAATGTGTATGTCCTGTGTCCACTGCAAAATCACTTGGAATCTTTTGCACCATTGCATCTTTCCATCTTGAATTACCAACACAATTTAATTCTCAGATGTTTCAAGAGGATTTCTGGGAGCTCTGTTGCATGGTATTTAGTTTTCTTTATGGGTTCAGGTTATGCACTTAGGTTATTTTGGTTATTCGTTAGTTAACAGTCTAGACTTTTATACCTAATCCTTTGCTCCCGACTCCCAATAACTATATAAATAACCAATTTTCATTAGTGCGTGTGAAAACAACTTTAGTCCAGTGCTGGCTATTAGGGTATTCACAGTATGTGTCAGTTTTAACTGTTCAAATTAGTAAGCCTGTTCTCCTGACCTCTGAGCTTTCTTTTTCCATCCTTCAAGAAAGCATTGCAGAGAAGGGCACAGGAATCAAGCCCTGTTATTGCTGCAAAACCTTCAGATTTCTTCACCACTTCAATTTGTGGTTAGGCTCACTGAGATCACAGAAGAGCACAGACCTCTGGTGGTGATCAGCACTTAGTGCTGGGCAGAGATTCACATTTTATGATCCTATTTACTTGGGTTTACAGCATGGTGGAGCTGACATCTTGATTTAGAAGAGCCCAGGGAGGTCAATTCATGTCAGAGCTCAGAGCTGACCATGAAAATGGCCAGCGTGGTGTTTTAACCAGGCCATGCCAGGTAGTGCCTCCAGACATCTCACTCCTATTGACCAGAGAAATCAAATGACAACACTGAAAAGGTACTTATCTACCTAAAATGAGTCAGCTTAATTTTCTCAACTTAATATCTCCCTTCATTTGTTTAGGAAGATGGGGATATTGCTCTGCTTCCTCACAGATGTGTCAATAACTCACCAGACAGCAGGGATGAAAACAGTGCCATGTTCAGCTGCCCATCACACACCTCTGTGAGTAGCAGCAGCACCAGCCCTTCAGCTGTCGCAGCTCATACCCAGTGTGTCCACTGAAAGCAAACCTACCAAAGAGCATTTCACCTATTCAATATGTCCCACTAGCCATCAGTTTCACAAGCTTAGTTCTTAGTAACAGCTGTAAGAATCTCTAGAAACTACTGCCCTCTGGTATGGCACCTGCCATGCAAGCACTTCCTAGTCATTACATGGCACACACAGCCCTGTAGTTACGGAATGATCTAAGGTCACAGGTAGGCTATCTGTACAATTAAGGAGACCCCATTTTCTCAACTCTTCCCTCTTGCCTCCCTAGTCAACAATATCTTGAGTGTACTGAATTTCAGGACACACTAAAGAATCCTGCCATCTACCAAGCCCTCAGAGAGGCAATTTTTAAGATTCTTGAAAGTTTTTTTGCAAGGCACAGTTATTTTTGCCTTCTC
>JANRGW010034786.1:0-35109 GCA_024733675.1 Psilopsiagon aymara
CTGGGCACCCTGTGCCAGCGCTCAGCACCCTCACAGGGAAGAGCTTCTGCCCAAGAGCTCATCTCAGTCTCCCCTCTTATTTCAGTATTTGCTTCTAATTGGATTTGTTTTGTGTCAGGCAACTGCTTTTCCTTCCGAGGTCAAAGATTTGACAAAGAGAATTCGTACAGTGCTTATGGCTACTGCGCAGATGAAAGAGCATGAGAAGGATCCAGAAATGCTGGTAGATCTGCAGTACAGCTTAGCCAAATCTTATGCGAGTACCCCAGAGCTCCGGAAAACGTGGCTGGACAGCATGGCAAAGATCCATGTGAAAAACGGAGACTTCTCGGAGGTGATTCTGGAATTAAACCCTTGGTTTTACACAACGAGCCAGATGCACAGACTACATATTAATTTCACTTTGTCCTTTGCAGGCAGCCATGTGTTATGTTCATGTTGCAGCCCTCGTTGCAGAGTTCCTGCACAGAAAAAGTAAGTGTGTGGTGCTTGGAAGGTTTGATGGAGTTTGGGGGATCAGAATCTGGTCAAAGACAAGTTTCTCCTCAGTTGGTAAATGATCATTTTAGAAACTAACTAACCAGTGGGTAAATCTAGAAAAGAATGAGCATTTTTAAAGAGGGAATCCAATTGTTTGTGTACAGGCATTTCCTGGGGTGGCCAGGACTGCTTAGGCAGTCGTGTTGGCACTGAGTGGAATACAAACTGACACATCATGTCTTGGCTTAAATGTTGTTGTTTTCTGTTAGGAACTGTACTCACAGGGGAAGCCCATGTTAAAAACTTGCTGTCAATATGTTCATCGGGAGTATCACCAGAGGCAGTATAGAAAACTAGAATAAAGCAGTCAAAATGCTGTCAAAAATACTCCTGTAGCCTAACTATACAAATACGTAAAGAATAATAAGGAAACAAGAGTGTTGTGATTTGCTGCAAAGCAGGAAGGACGGGACAGGCTTGTGTGTTCTCAAGTAACACCGCTCGGCAGGATTTCTTTTAAATGTCTGCTCCACAGTTGATATATTGACCCCATTTCTCATTTGCATGTAAGGGTGTGATTATTGACATGGACGCTTCACATTTCAGAAAGTTAAGGCTGCGTGAAAGCCCATTGAGTACATGCACTGCCTTGGTTGGAAAGGTCTGAAGTGCTTTGCTCTGATGGCTTTGGACACCTTTGGAGTCCCTCCAAATCCTGTACTTCGTGTTGACGAAGTGTGAAAACTCAGGACTGGTTTTTCTGATACCTCTGCGCACTTCATTGGCTGCAGAAGGGAGAGTATTGTTGGTGATTCTTTATTTGTACCCTGGAGGCTGCTTACCACAACCAGTGGTAAAGGAGAACTGCTGAAAAGGAAGAGGAACAAATCCAAAGGAATAACAAGTGAATACACTGAGTTCTCTCTTTCACTGCCACTCTTTACATATATGTAGGCTGACAAGGGCTCAGAAAAGGCTGAACTACTCAAAGTTTTGGGGTACATAACTGTGCTTTCTGCTAGGAGTGAACAGTCCTGTTCGCTTCCCACCCAGCTCTCCAGCATCTCTCAACAGCTTTGTTCTTCATGTAGACAGGGCCCTTAGGAACATGGGTTAGTGGTGGCTTTAGCAGTGCCAGGGCAGTGGTTGGACTTGATGATCTTAAAGGTCTTTTTCAAGCTAGTTGATTCTATGATTCTTGCATCTTCTGTGCAACATACACCTATGTTCCTCGTGGCTTTCAGTTGGTTGCAGCTGGTTAGCTTGGGGATTCCCAATCCAGGGAAACCTGTTGTGCTTGGTGTTGGTTGCTAGGAATGACTCCCATGGGAAATGGCTGGGGAGGTTCTGTCGTGTTCAAGTCTCATACATTCAACAGTAAAATGAGAGTCAGGTCCACTGCTTCTTGTAGGACTTTACTGTCAGCCAGACTGCTTCCCAGCCATTAAAGCATGATGCATTTGAGCTATGTTATTCCACTGATCCATTTGCTTTTGTCCACTACAGAACTCTTCCCCAGTGGATGCACTGCCTTCAGGAAAATCACTCCCAACATTGATGAAGAAGGTGCAATGAAAGAAGATGGTGGAATGATGGATGTACATTACAGTGAGGTGAGGTCCTATAGTACAGAGCAGGGGATATTTGGCAGCTGAGTAGGATGGGTCACTCACTGAGGTGATCAGAGCAGACATCATGGAATAGAGGGATTCTGTGGTTATTTTAGACTTTGTGCAAGCTCTAACAAATTACAGTTGTGCACTGACATCTGTAAGGAAAGCTGCTTCCCAGCAGTTTCCCAAGAGAAATCTGCTTTGAGGGATTTTCTGTGTACAGTACAGAGCTAGTGAAAGTTCTTGGTTTCTTTGCAAAGCTGTTCTACTAAAAGCTGTTCTACTGAAAGCTTTTTCTAGCTCTGAGACTGAAGAAGCTACACAAGAGTCTTTGCCTACCATGTTTTGCAGGTGCTAATTCTACCAGCACAGGGCAGCGTGGCACAGTATTTCCAAGGAGGGACAACATGCAAGTCAGGTTTTGCTGAGTGAGGGGTTAGAATCACAGAATCCCAGACTGTTTGATTGGAAGGGGCCTTAAAGCTCATCCTGTTCCAGCCAGGGGATGCCTTCCACTAGACCATTCTGCTCCAAGCCCCATCCATCCTGGCCTTGAACACTGGCAGCGATGGGGCAGCCACAGCTTCTCTGGGCACCCTCTGCCAGTGCCTCAGCACCCTCACAGGGAAGAACTTTCTTATCTCTAACCTGAACTTGCCCTGTTTCAGTTTAAAACCACCACCCCTTGTCCTATCACCACAGTCCCTGATGAAGAGTCCCTCTCTGGCGTCCTTGTAGGCCCCCTTTCAGACACTGGAAGCTGCTCTGAGGTCTCCACACAGCTTCTCTTCTCTGGGCTGAACAGCCCATCTTGTGTTCCCCTTGAGCTAGGGCTGTGGTGCAGGACACCACATTAGCAGAAGAGCCCAGAAGCCACAGCAAGGCATTGAGGAAGTGGGTAGGCTGTCCCGTGAGTCAGAAAGCCTCACAGTGACTCCTGTACCGTGCCTGTACCACTGCACTGAGTGGGCGACATAGCTGAGCTGCCCCATTGCTCATTCATCAGGACTAGGCTTGAGGATCCTTGGCATCACATCCCACTGCTGCTGCACACATGTTCTTGGACGTGTTGCTTAGATACCGATTTCTGACTTCCAGTGCTGCCATCTCCATACCCTCCCAGAGCTTTGGTATTCTCCTGGAGAGGAAGCTAAATAACCGAGACACACTTGCTGGCTCCTGTGCTAATGATAATAAAGAATAAAGGAACCTTTAAAAAATAACTTCTGCTTTTTTCTTTTTTATCTCTTGTTTCCTTCCCTTTGGAAAAACCAGACCATGGGCTATAACTGTGGCTGCTTGCACTGGGACCTGCTAAAGGAACTGAGAATGAAATGGCTTTCTCTTCTAACTTGGTCTATTACTAACACCACCATTTGGCTGCTCTCGTAGGAAGTGCTGGTGGAGCTGCTGGAGCAATGTGTTGATGGCCTCTGGAAAGCAGAGCGGTATGAAACCATTTCTGAAGTGTCCAAGCTGATCATTCCTATTTATGAGAAGCGGCGTGAATTTGAGGTGAGTGCTTTGAACTAGTTTGCATACATGCAAACAGACATGATCTAGTGAGAGGTGTCCCTGCCCATGGCACGGAACCAGGTGATCGTAAGGTTGTTTCCAACCCAAACCATTCTGTGATTCTATGATAGAAGGTAATTTTCTAGATCTCTCAGAAAAAATACAAGAGGCTTTTCTATTTTTGAAGCTATGAGTCATTGAATTGATGCCAGTAACACCCATGTTGCGCTTCATTGCTGGTCACTAAACACATGAGTGAAAGCAGTGGTCTGGAGGGTAATTGTTACAGCTAAAGACACACAAGACTTATACTTAAGTGAATAATTCCCACCTTGCTTCCCCTAAACCAAAGCTGTCAACCTGTGCTCATCAAAGCCAGGTTCTTTTTGAGACTTGAAGACTGTAAGAGTTAAAGCACAGTGAAGTGTTCAAAGAAAGAACTAGATCTGCAGGTAATTCCATGCAAGTGGAGAGGAGGGAAGGAAGCTTTCCCAGCCCTTCACCTTGCTCCTTCCCAGTGCCTGCTGTGACCTGTGCTTCGGGGAGGCTGCTGTGCTCCTCTTTCCTTCCCTTAGTCTATGATCCCCTCCACAGCAGGTCAGCATCCAGCTGTACAGCTGAAGCTAGTGGAAGCCTTCATCTGGTTTTGATCAAAAACTGATAACTGGGTAAAGTACTGCAGGCTGCTCTACCCATGGAGGCTTGGTCAGGGGGCATGCGCAGGGACATCAGGCTCAGCCTTCTGCCTAAGGGTAGCAGTGTCATTGCAGCCTGCAGCTCCTCTCAGACCTGGAGCTGAGCATGTGCTTAAGACTCAGGTTTTCCAAAGCACACTAAGTGTTCCAGCTCCTTTGAAATCCACATCTGAATTCTTCAAAGGACCGTTATCAGATCTCTCAGAAGCTGCCAGTGTCAGCTAGAATGTTCTGCTTACAAAATCCTGCTTTAATGATGTCAAAATTTGATTTCCAGAAACTAACCCAGCTGTACAGAACACTTCATGGAGCATACGCCAAGATACTGGAAGTCATGCATACCAGGAAGAGGCTTCTTGGAACCTTTTTTAGAGTGGCCTTTTATGGACAAGTAAGTACATACCCCACTCACCAGTGAGCCCTCACCAGGCATTCTCTGAAGCTGCTGCTCTGCCAGACCGCGAGCTGAGAAGCCTCTTGGCTCCCCCGGTGCAGGCACTGGAGCATCTTTGTGAATGTTTCCGTATTCCACCCTTGAGGTGAGGGTTTGTGTCTCTCCAGGAGCACTTGATGTATTGTAGTTTGTTATTCTGCTGGTGGGCTTCCCATCAAACACCTCAGCAGGTAGGAAATGGCTTAATGGGTTCAGTGGTGGTGATTGTAATCATAGTTATTATAAACTACACAAACACAATTTACCGTGTATAGTACATACCAGTCACAGTATATAACCATTGTATACAAACAGTAGTAATAACATTTTCTTCTACAGACAATTGCTGCTTTTTTCTAGATATTAGTAGAGTAAAAGGTTATTGGAGAAGCCGGAGGCAAAGTATGTCATTATTGGTTATGTACTTGTAAAGAGAGTATTTTTGTTAACTGAGGTAGCTAGAAAAAACATGCAGGGTCTGGGGCTAAGTCCCTGAAGGAGCATGATCTGATGCTCTTCTCTGCCTGATGAAGTCTTCCGAACCTGAAAGTAGTTGTGGTCTTTTTTTCTCCTCCAACTATAGCAGTTAATCTAATACAGTGCCTTACCCCTCGTCTCCTTTGTGTCTCTGAACTATCTGCTTCTGCTTCTGGACCTGTAACCATGGGGGAGATACAGGACCCCTCTTTAGAAATACTGTGCAAATGACATTAGCTCTGTCTTTCCTCATTCGTTCTTTTAAAGGAGGTGATTAATACCCCTGAAACCATCTTAGGCTGGTACCTTTGAACACCACTGTTATTACATGCACAGCATGTTGGAGCACTGACTTTTGCTGCAGCAAACATACCTTTTGGTTTTGTCCTCATCTTCGACTTTGGGTATGTGAAAAGTGAATATGGTTAGCAATAGATGAAGAGAAACAACTGCTAGCTTAGTTTTCTAAAAGCTGTAGAAATAACTGGATCAGCCCCTAAAATTCAGCAACAGATCATCCTGACAATCAACACTTGATCCAGTTGTGCACTTGAAAGCTTTGCTGGCTTTATATTCCAGCTACGCAGACATAGTTTTAAGACTCTGTCACAACTTCCGATGGGAGCAGCTTGCCAGAACATGAAGCTTTCATGTTGTTCTCAATACAGGAAGGACTGGTGATGCAGGCACAACCTTTAATGCAATTTTGTCTCTACAGCAAATACACCAAGTTCCACTTCCCTGAATACAAGAGGAAGCAAAGCAGAGGAAATCCATTTCTTTATTTACTGCTTCAAGCCCTTTTTAGCCTACACAAAATCCTTCAGACTGTTCACATAGCTCTGCTATCAGGGCTTCCTCCACTTATATGTCTTTCTGCTCCTTCCCTATGCCTTACTTTTGTGGGTTTTCTCTGCTGGCCTCTTCCCATCCTTCCACAAAGTCAAGTGCTGGCCAAACGCAACTTCCACAGTGTTTATATTGTTCTTGGCTCATCCTCCAGCCTTTGTGTTCAGCAATGGCATGCTGTGTTGGCTGAGGAAATTCATGACTCTTTTACACTAATCTGAAGGAACCTATTGAGCAGGCAAAGCTCAGTGAGACCTTGTGCAAGCTGTAGCCTTCTGAACCTTTGTGACCTTTTGAAATGCCAGTAGAAACTTGCTTTCAAAATAGGAAATCTAAAATAAAGTTCTCCAGGCAAATAAATGCAATGATTCCTCACTACCTCTTTGTGATTAATGCTAGACATTCTTTGAAGAAGAAGATGGGAAGGAATACATCTATAAGGAGCCCAAGCTGACGGGCCTCTCGGAGATCTCCTTCAGGCTTCTTAAACTTTATGGAGAAAAATTTGGGTCGGAGACTGTAAAGATTATCCAGGATTCTAACAAGGTAGAGTTCAACTGCATGAACGAGCTGATGAAATGCAATTAGTGGTGAACATCGGGGCCATATTACGTGGCAGGGGTTGGAAATGGATGAGCTTTAAGGTCCCTTCCAATCCAAACCATTCTATGAGCTCTCGCTTCTACCCTCTTACAAGCACCTTGCTTCCACTTACTCCTGTCGTCCCCAAGTTCCTGTGCGGACATACTGCATATCTTGGCAAGTTTTGGTCCTGAGCTGGCACCTAGGAGGAAATAAATGAATTGGGAATTATGAATGGGAAACAGCAATCCACATCTCCCTTGAGCCGTGTTGTGGGAAGCACAGAGGAGCAGATGATTAGAAGTGGAATTGTTGTTGCTTTCAAACTGCAAGTCTAAAAGAAAATCTTTCGGGGCCTTGCAGCCTTAGCTCCTTCCTCTTCCTACGGAATACTCATTTATGCTCCCTGCAAGGGCTGTTCACACCTTTATCTTGCAACCACGGATGTGTCTGGGTTACAATGTTGATGATCCCAAAGCTTGCTTTGGGCAAGCCTGCAGATTTGCTTGCCACAGCACAGTACTGTAAGAGTGCTAATTTATGGCTTGGAAGCAATATGGTCATACTAGAAGAACTGAGTAGCACAGGCATGTGCTGCATTGATGGACAAGGTGATATGGCTACCTGTTGCAGATGGGGTTGTGCCCAGTCTCCTTGTCTTGTGTATCTGGTAGTGGACTGTCTAGACATCACGGCTGGGTCAGAGGGAGTGTCCCGTGTGTGATTCACCGCATGCAATGGAGCTGAGTCAGCACAGAATCAGTTTAAATCACATCCCACATTAACCAATTGTAAGTCAAGTTATTAATCTTTGTTGTTCTAGTGAGTAACTCTCTTATTTCACAGGTCAACATTAAAGACCTCGATCCCAAGTATGCCCATATTCAAGTGACTTATGTGAAGCCCTATTTTGAAGACAAAGAAATGTCTGAAAGAAAGACTGAATTTGAAAGAAACCATAACATCAACAGATTTGTATTTGAAACTCCTTACACTTTATCTGGAAAAAAGCATGGCAGCGTGGAAGAACAGTGTAAAAAAAGGACCATTTTAACTAGTAAGTACAAACGGCAGTCTGTATCAGCCACTATTTTAGACTGTTAGCTCATTAAAATATCCCAGAAGAGTCAGAAGTTCTCTCAGCTACTTAATCAGAATCATGCTACAATGTTCTGGTTGGGAGGGGAATTTGCCTTCTGTTTCTATGTGCAAATGTTTATAAAATAATAAATCGTGCTGGTAAAATGCAGTCTTGTTCTGGATTTCACACACACCAAGTAAAACCCAGAGGGCAAGGATCTGCTTGTGTATGTTCTATGAAGAACATTCACAACATTCAACACATTCTATGATCTATGCTGCACGATTTTTTAATCTGTAATTCCTTTGCTGTTCCTGCTAGCTTTGAACTCCTTTCCATATGTAAAGAAGAGGATTCCAGTCAATTATGAACACCAGGTTAATTTAAAACCCATCGATGTGGCTGCTGATGAGATAAAAGACAAGACAGCAGAGCTGCAGAAGCTGTGCTCCGCAGGTGATGTTGACATGATCCAGCTGCAACTCAAACTGCAAGGCTGTGTTTCTGTGCAGGTAAGGCTTGATGCTCATCCAAAATCACAGTTACAGCTGACTCAGGGAGTCATCTTCTCGTGACACAGCACATTTACTGTCCAGAACTCATTAACTACCTTGTTTGCAGCACCACAGCAAACACAAGCACAGCTTGTCCTGCGCACAGTGGTACGTTAGCAGGGGGCTCATGGCAATAAGCATTTTGTCATTAGTTGGCCATGGGTGAATGCTGAAATAGACTTCACTCTTGGAGCTTGTATCGTTGGTATCAGGCCCAAATAGCCTTTTTGTGAGCCTGACTTCTCAAGATGGATAAATGACCTTAAGGCTCAGATCAAACTGCTTTCCCAAATGGAACTCAGAGGTAAGTATGAGGAACCAGGTTGTATCTCTCTTTTTATCTCCTTTTATCTCTTGTTCTCAAAAAACATAGAAAAACTGACACTCTGGTTACATTAGTAAAGCAGAGCTGGTGGCATGCCAATAATATGCTAAGATTGGTTTCGTGGTGGTTCTTCTTAAAATTGTTATTCCCTTCACAACTACCTTTAGCAACTCGACACAAGTTCTACCATAAATGATTTCTGGCTTCTCTGGTTCTAGGTTAACGCTGGTCCCTTGGCCTATGCCAGAGCTTTCCTAAGTGACAGCCAGTCCAGCAAATATCCTACTAAGAAGGTGAATGACTTAAAAGAAATGTTCAGGTAGGATTTCTGATGTAATAAAACCTGGCTGGAGCTTGGCGTATAGTTCTCTCTGTCTCCAAAATCAGATGCTGAATGCTTAGATGTGCCTTATAAAGATCCTGGTGCTGGTGTCTCCCATCTAAATCAGGTCCTTTCAACCCAGACCAGTCTGTGATTCTCCCCAGCACTGGAGAAAAGGGGGGAAGAAGTGAAACTTGCCATCTGTTTGGTTGCTTGCTTTCGTAGAAGATTGGGCTGTTTTAATGCCTGAAGTTCATTCCTTTCCTCCTCAGGAAGTTTATACAAGCCTGTGGAATTGCTCTGGAGCTCAATGAGCGACTCATTAAGGAGGATCAAGTGGAGTACCATGAGGAGCTAAAGTCAAACTTTCGGGATATGGTGAAAGAGCTTTCTGAACTCATCCACGAACAGGCATGTACTGCACGTCAGGAGCCCACAGAGGCACTCTCTGTGCTTGATAACTCACACTGAAAACTAGCTGGAAACTTGATCGCTCTTCATGTATGTAGCTAAATACAAACAGGCGAGTGACTGACCTTGAAAAGTAAATGACAGACTTGGTGGATTCCAAACACCAGTTTCTGTTGGTGGACAGTCTCAGCCTGCTGTTGGTACACAGTGTGCTTTGGGGTGGAGGCTTTGCTGACACATACCATGAGTTTCCTGGTACTGCAGCCTCCAAAGTCCTGTGCTATGTTTTGCCTCATGTTTTGTGCATCATAAGAATCCTGTTGTAAGTCACAGGTTGAAATTCTCTGGCAAAATTTCCATTTTGAAGAGGTGCAGGAAGCTTGGAGGCTGGCAGGAAGCTGGATGTCCAGAAACTGGTTAAGGTGGCCAGTGAGCTCAGTTTCCCTAATGTAACCCATTGAGACTGACTGACCTGCTGCCTGGTGAATCACAGGGTGAAACGCAAATGCACAGTCATTCTAGAGCAGCTCCTCCACTCAAGTTAGACCTTGTGTTGTAAGACCATCCTTCAGGTTATAACGTACAGAGTCTTGCCACATGGCACAGACGCCGTGAGCGCTGCATTTGGCTGCATTTACTCCCTGTGCTTACAAAAAAGAAAACCCCTGAGTTCTCCTACTGCAAAGATGTATTTAATTATTGCTCTACAGAGAACTGTTTCTTTCCTATATAGTTGTAACTAAAATGATCCAGTAGGACACAGAACAGTGTGTGTATGAATGCTACAGAAATCACTTAATTCTTCTTTCTCATTTCTCTGTTATGCTGCCTTTGTGAAACAGCTCTGAAGACAAGGTTGGCTATCTCTTTTGCATATTTTTTTAAACACCTGCATTACAGTCATGACCTGGAACCTTTCTTGAAGCTGTAATTCTTTTGTTTCCTCTAGATCTACCATGCAGATACAATGCATTCACCATGGATGCACGATTCCCTCCATGTCTTCTGTGCCATCAGCGGGACATCTGGGGACGGAAGTTACTGTTCACTCAGACCCACTGCTGAAATATAAACATAGCACTCCTATTTCACAGAGCTTTCTCAGGAATAAGTGGAACTGTACAAAGGATGTTTAAAGGATTCCATGATGAGCAAAGACACAGTTCTTTTTTCCCCCAGAGTTGCCATGCTTTCAAACAGGGTGCTTGCTTCTTTTGCTGAGCAACATTGAAGTGCCTGGACACTGCACCACTGTGCTGCTTTTCTACTATGTTTTTTTAAAGCTAGACATGTAAGAGACCATCTAACTAGGTGTTGAGTTGCTGAACTAGGAATGGGAATTAGAACGGTACTATGTAAAGTTGTACAATGGAATATAATAAAATGTAAAACTACTTTGTAAATAGGAGTCTGTAGAAATTAGCTATTTGCTGCTAAAAGCTTTGTTGGACAGGGAACTTGAAGGAGAAATTGTAGTAACAAGTAAGAGATCTTCGTCTTCTAAAAAGTGACTTGGGGTCCAGATGTCCCCATTGCACGCAGAGCCTGAGAGGAGGCTTGTCCTAGTGGAACGGCTAAAACCCAAGTCACAAATGATCATTTTTGTACCTCCTCTGAGCAGGTAATTCTAAAGGAACCCACATGAAAGCTGAGCTTCCTACAGCTCATTTCACCTCTGGCAAGGGATTTCTGGCAAGAGATCTGTCATTTCAGATGAGTTTCTGTATTTACCACTCATGGTCTCACAAATACAAACTCTGAGGGCACCTGCAGCTGGGAATTATATCATAGGGAATTATAAATATATAATTGGGATTATAAATATATAAACACCTTTCAGGAAAAACATCTAATAATCTGTGAGATGTGCTCAAAAAAAGCCAGCACATCGACATAAGTCTTGCAAAATTGAGGGGCTTTTACCACCATACGGCATGTGTGTTCCCTGCTGTTAAACAGATGTGGTTTCTGAAAGAAGACAGGGATTTGTCTGGCATGTGGTTGGAGATCATGTATTTTCTGGAATTCTTTAATTTCTTCCTCTCCCCGAAGCTTTAATGTATTATCTCTGTCTCTAGTGAGACCCTTTCAGATGCAGGAAGAAGAAACCAGATCAGGCATTCTTTTATCCAGCAATATTTGGAACGATTGGTTTTCAAATCCTATCAATTGTAAATATGGTTCCAGTAGTTCATATGGGAAGGATGTGGGGGGTTAAGAATGTGTAACGAAATGCCATAATAAAAGGACTCCAGCTGGGTATTTAGCTTGGCTTAAGTGTCTATAAAGTAATAATCTTCTAATGTCTGTAACAAAAACTATCTTCAAATAGTTTCTGACCAGAGTTCAAAACGTTTATTATGCATGTTTCTAATGACTTAAAATGATTCCTCTGATGAGAACAATAATGCTGTGATCCATAAATTCAGCCATGAGCAAAATACAGATGTGCCTCTGTGACAACCAGACCACACTTCTGCTTGTGTGTGCTTTTATGCCAGGCAGGCTCTAAATTTAACTTAACAGAAAGAGGAATTGAGACTGCAGTGTTTAAGCACAGTTACTACCTTACTGATTTTCATCTTTCACCAAATCCTGTTTAAAGGCAGATAGTGAGAGTGTTCCAGATTACTTAAAGGTGATGAACTGTTTAATAGTGGATACATTACATTGTTTTTTGGAGCTAGTTAAACCCTAAACATCAGTCCTAAAGGTGTATCCTGAGTGCAGTCAGCAATGATGAGATGTGGACACCAAGGTCTCTTGCACTACACCTCTTTAAAATACTACACCTAATAGTTTTCCTGGAATTGAAGTGAAATTCTTACTCATGTTTCCTGGTGTCTTTGATGTCCTGAAATAACACTGTTGGCTGAATTTTCAGTTGCTATTCCTTGCTTTTACTGGAATTACGGTGAAATTCTTCCTCCTATTTTCAGATGTCTCTAATGGTCCAAGATGAATTTTTGTGTGAACATCTCAATTTATCAGTGGTGATGTAGTCATCCTGTCATTTCAGTTTCTTTTACTGGAAAGCTGCTTCAGTAATTTAGCCAAAAAAGTATTTAATACCAGGCCAAACAGAATACATAGAGTCGGTGCAGTTCAGAATACACGCTTCTGTGAAGTTTTGATGAGTAATACAGATGATCATACCCTAAGGATGTGCTTCTGTCCTGCAGGTAATATTTCAACTGGATTTGTGACATCCAATTTGTCCCTTTGAGATGGGTTATAATAAGACTGGGAACAAACCAGCTGGTTTTGCTTTCCGTTGTCACCAATCTAGAAATGACAGGGACTGGTCAAAGGCTGTTTCACAGCTGTTGCTGGACACCAGTGCCAAGAAGGTGTTCACATTTTCTCTACCTGTTCTTTTCCTGCATTATTGTCCCAGTTTATGGAAGTCCTCCAGATTTTTGTTTATTTCTGCCTGAAATGGCTGAATGCACAGGTACATGTGGGGAGTGCTCCATAGATGTGACTGCTGGTGCCTACAATGGGTACTTCCTATTTACTACCTTTTCTGGAGGAGTATGAATGTTTAATTTTCATTAATACTTTGGGTTTTTCTTATACCACCTAAAGCAGAGCAGGAGGGGTTTGGTCTGTAAAAGTCAGTGGATGTATTTCAAATGACAATCTGTGCCATCTTTCTACATATCTCTACAGCTACAGATACATCTTTCCTATGCACACGTCTACTTTAGCTGCAAACCTGCTGTATAATACATCAAGTCTGCAGAAGGGAGGTGTTGGCCACTTTGCATAAAAGGAGAAGAAATAGGATAAAGCGTCTGCCCATGAGCTTGTGGCTACTGTCAGTATCAGGACTGGTTTGTATAATGGGATTGGAGCCAGATTATTTGCATATAAGACATAATAAAGCAACACAGGGTCTGCCAGCACTTTGTGTACATGAACATGCTCCTAGAGATTTATACGCCTACATAGAGTAAGCAAAGTGTAAGCATTCACTCTCTGCTTTGACTGCTTTTCTTTCTGCAGATTAGAAAGTGGTATTTTAAGACAGGTAACTTCAGAGTTGTGTTTCTTTCCCCAAAAAGAACCTGAAACACAGAATTTACTGCAGCCAAGGATCCATTTCTACATTACTGTTCTCAGTGTCTTCTGATAGCAGACATTGTCATGAGATCGGCCAACAAATGGAAGTGACAATACCTGCAGTGTATAAATCGCGTTTATTTTGTTCCAGAGGTCTTTTTAACATATGCCACGTGCTACTTTGATATTGAATCAGAGTTTGTATAAACACAATGACTTTTGTCTCAAAGCAGATAAAATCTGTTCAGGTTGTCTTCCTGTAAGGACAGAGTCTCATAGATTCACAGCCAGCCTAAGGATAACCCCACAATTTGATGTACCATAGCCCAAAAGAGCTGGAGGGAAACGTAAGTGGAAGTCATAGGCCCAAAACCACAAATGATAAGCCCATCCTACTCAATATAGCCACTGGAGGAGAGTAGCCTGTGTTCATTTGATGTTCACTGACCTGAGTTGTTTTGGTTAAGCACAGGGTTCTTACTGGGTTGAGCAATGCTGTGTTCAACCCATTAGTGTGCAACCACAGCCTGTAGTACTTAACCTTCAAATAATATGTTCATGTCAAGCAAGGGTGAACCAGTTATGATACAGACATAATACAGCAACTCTGGACGTTATTTATTCTCTTTTCATGTAAATGCAACACATGCTACTACATATTTGTAACAGAAGTGCTTTTATCACACATATTGTATGCATGTGTGTTTAACCTTCTGCATGTGAGCACCCATTCATCTCAGTTGCTAACCCATGTAACACCGAGTGACACATGATGCTGCTTCAGACCTTTCCAAGACCAGCAAACTTATGTTGCTCTAACACTGGTGTGAGATTTGTGGGACTAAAACCTACACAAATGAGCTGTTGCATGTGCTGCGTCTAAGGAAGATGACTGCAATAAATCTTAAATGCATAAATGCACCAAATGAAATGGTTAACACTGATTTGTTCAGTGGCAAATAGAAGATACTGATTTGGAAATCCTGAAGAGCACAAATGCCACACATCCAGTTCAGAGGATCCCAAAACCATGATCCATCAGAAAATCTGAGACACAGAAATGGACCTGTAGGGCCAGGCCAAGGGGAATGGCTTTAACTGCCAGAGGGGAGACTGAGATGAGCTCTGAGGCACAATGCAATGGCACAATGCAATGGCAGGGGCTGAGACTCCACTGAAAACAGTGATGTGGAACAGGATCAGTCCCAACACCAATCCTGAGAAACACCACTCATCACTGATCTCCACTTGGACATAGAGCTATTGGCAGTGACTCTTCGAGAGCAACCATCTGGGCAATTCCTTATCCAGCAAGTGGTCCATCCATCAAATCCATGTGTCTCCAATACAGAGACAAGGATGTCCTGTGAGACAGTGCCAGATGCCTTTGGTTGTATGGGTGGAAGCAGCAGGAACATAGAGCCAAGGGCAGATCACAAGCACAATCGTAACTCATCGTACATCAAGCATGAAGCCATATCCCAAATACGTCTTCAACAGATCATTAAAAAGATGCCTCAGGTGTGTCTGTGTGAGTTCAGTCACTGCAGCACACGTGGCTCGTCCAACAGGAACAGGAGTGAGCAAGAGATTTGCAACAGCAAGATGCAAGACAGGACTCAATGAGATGGGAACCGGGAAGTCTCAGGTAGGTGTCAGGGATCAGAGGCTTTGATAGGAATTCGGACCTCCCTGTGCCGGGAAGGGAATGTGACAGGGACGAAGATTTCACCAGCAACCCACAGCCAAAAGCACTGGAACCACTAGATGTGTGCTTCGAAAAGGGAGGAAAGAAAACTTGAGTGAGGAAATGGAAAGCAAGAGCGAGGAGGGTGATGTGGGTCAGCTTTACCGGCATCCTCACTCGCAGGCAGAGCCTCAGGAGCTGGAAGGCACAATTCTCCATTCAATTACAATGAAGTAGGAAATTGTTAAATGCTCTTCTTTCTCCAGGAGTACAAAACCAAACTGAAAGAAACCAAAACGAACCAAGTTCAACGCGGTTATTCCCTGCTCTGTCAGAGATCGCTTCCCTTTCGTGAAATGGGTGTCCTGGCAGCAGATGAACTCTTGCAAAATTGCTTGAAGAGCTGAGGAAACGCTGAGCCATTCTGCTGGCTTCGGAATAACCAATGTGCATCATGAATGTGGGGCTGTCAGAGCTTCCTCTCTGCTGGATCTCTGCTGATCTTAACACCTGTATTTGGGCAGTGAATGGGAGCTGCCGCGGCAACCCGGCTCGGAAGGGAAAGCCTCATCCCCGATGTTCTCTTCCCCTGGCAAGTGTCAAAATGTCGCTTGTGTGATGTTCCCGCTTCTGTGGATATCTGGGAAAAGCACCGGCTGCATCACGCCCATAAAAGTGAGTGGAAATTGCAAGCGACAGTGCCGGGCCCGGCAGCGCCGGAGCAGAGGGCAGTGGGGAGGTTTGTGGAAAGATGAACCTGTGGCAGCAGATCAGAGAAAGATCCAAATGCGGGTTTGGTGCAAATGAGAACTATGGAAGTGACCGGGATTTACAAGAGGGATTTGGGAAAGCAGAGTTCGGCCGGGGGGAGGAGAACTTCCCATCAAGGTGGGCATGTGCTGACAAACGGAGGTGTTTTCCTGGGGAGCAGACAGGAATGTCCTGGGCACGTTCCAACAGCCGGAGCCGAGCATGGGGCTGGTGGTGAAAGGAAAATGACTGCCTCCCAAGGCGAGATGTGGCCGCGTTTACCCGTGGGGCGACAACCCGCGTTGTTGGGGTGACCCCCGCGGGAGGTGAGCAGCGTGGACCGGGGGAGCGGAGCGGACCAGGGTGGGCCGGCGGGGACTGGAAAGGGCGGACGATGGGGAGAGGGACCGGGAGGGGACCCAACCTGGAGGCATCGGAGGGAAGCCCGGTCCGGACCACCTCGGACGGGGACCGGACAAGGGGGCGGACCGCTGCCGCCGATCCCGCCCGGCTCGCGTTACCTGGGCGGGCCGCTGCCCGGCTCTTCCCGTCTGGCCCGGCCCCCGCGACGGGAAGTGGGAGCGAGGGATTGCGCTCGGACGCTGGAGCTATGGATCGCGCCGCAGCCCCGGTGCGGGGACGGCTCCTGCTCGCCGTCTGCTGGGTGCTCGCCCGGGGCACGGCGGCAGGTAGGGGAGGGAAGGGGCGGCGGGACCACCGGGCTCCGGGCGGGTTCGGGCGCTGCCAGCGCGGGCGCTATCGGGAGCCCCGTGGGACGGTGCCGGGTGCGGGTGCTCCGGAGGGACGGTGCCGGGTGCGGGGACCCCGGTGGGACGGTGCAGGGTGCGGGTGCTCCGGAGGGACGGTGCCGGGTGCGGGGGCCCCGGTGGGACGGTGCGGCGTTTGGCAGCGGAGCTCTGCTGTGCTCCCTTTCGGCTGCCGGGACTCCTGTGGGGCTCGGCGGTGACGCCGGATTAAAATGTATCTCCTTGAGCCCAGGGACAGCCACGGACCCGCTGCCCTCGCCGGTGCCTTCGTCCTTGCTTTTAGGTTCCTCGCTTCTGGAAGCATCAAGGCAGGGAAGGGGGTGGCTATGCGGGATTCACAGGACCCGAGCTCGGAGCTTTCGCGGCTCTGCCTTGGTAGACGCTGTGCCCGAACACCGAGCATTGTTGTTGTTCAGCAGGCTATAACGCGGTTTATAGCCATGAAATCAGCCTTAAGAAAACACAGGAGGACAAAATGCAAAGTCTTTAACGACTCTTTGCAAAGCTTTTAAGGTATTTTATGTGAAGTGTTTGTTGATGTTTCCACATGACGGCTTTTAGAACCAAAACGTTTTCCCTTCGGGGCTGTCTCAGCCGTTCTCGGTTCATCGCTACTTTCTTAGAAGTATCACCGGGGGGCTTGAGGGTTAAGGCAGAAATAAGGCCTTGACCGTGGTTTGCACTTGGACTTTGGGTTGTTCTGAACTGCCGCAGGGTGAGGTTTTAATAACAGAAGTATTCGACCCTCTGTGTGTTTTATACAAGAAAAGTACGAGCCTGGCCAAGCCTCTGAATAAAAGCAAATCTTCAGCTGAGTCAAACCTTAGAGCTTCTTAAGGGAGAGATTAATCTAAATCTTATTTGATTTGAAGTTTTTCTGCGAATACAATTTATTGATTTATTTCTAAATCTTGGATATTCTCACTTCTTACTTGATGCAGTTAGAAATGTGCAAGCTTCGGCACAGTTACTTCTAATCAAACCTAATAAAAGGAACCTTTAGAAGGTAGATCGGGGATGACTGTAAATGATTTTAATGGCTTGTGGCTTTTGTACGTAATACAGAGCTTGATCATGGCAAGACAGAACACTTGGAGATGTGTGGTGGTGTTAGATAAGTATTTATCATGCTTTTATGTGATGTAAAGGGCTCAGTATTTGCACACTGTTGCTGTTCCTAAAGCCTGTCCTAAGTCCTTGCTACTGGAACAGGCAACAGGCAGAGATGTTCTGGTGAGGTTCAACAGAAATTCCTCTTCTCTGTCCCTGGGCTCTAAAACTGAACAAAGGAAGAAGCCCCAAAGCTTTGAGTATTCAAATGAGCCAAACACATTGAGACAACCCAGTGAATCCTAGCACTTGTTCTCATTCTCTGCATGAGCACATGTTGTCCATGTGGATGCACAGACGGTAATAGTCATAGAATCATACAATAGTTAGGGTTGGAAAGGACCTTAAGATCATCTAGTTCCAACTGCCCTGCCATGGTAACAGTGCCTCATCTCTACCATTGCCTGGTCTTTATGCAAAGGGAAAGCTCTAGGAGTTTGAATTTCCTTCAAGCTTTGGCAGCTCCGGCTCTTGGGAAATGGAAGGTGATGGTGTTGTGGATGCTCTGAGCAGAATTCTTCCTGAAATAATCTGCTTTGCCTTTCCATCTGTCCTCTTCCTTGTGCTGAAGAAGGAAACAGGGCTGCACCATGACCTGGGTGGGAAAACTGGTCTCGGTGGGGTTATTCTGCCCTTTCCCTGTACGCTGGGACAGGCTGAGCCTGGTTTCCTGGGAAAAACAGGCTCCTTGGGATGAGCAAGACTTGCAGCACCAGTTGGGATCAATCTAAAGTGGTTGTGAAACTACTGTGTAAGAAGGGCACTTTCTTTCCACAGACAAATAGGTGGTGGTCCCTCACTGATGATACCCGTAGACACCCCTGAGAAACTGTCGTATTTGGCCCCTTACTAAATATCTTCTACTAGGACACAGAGTAGCCCTTTAAAACCCAAATTTCACTTTCACTTTCTTGCTACTTGGTAATTTTTCTCCTCGAGTCTGACGCATCCTTTGTTTTTCCCAGCACTGATCTATTTTCTGCTGTATTTCCCTTGGTTTTCCAATAGCACCTTCAAGCCCTGTGGCTGGGTATTGAGTAGGCTGTGACTGAGTAACAAAGGGTCAATACACGAGTGGTTTTATGCCAGCAACATTCTGAGTCATGGCTCTTCCTCTGCTCTATCTTCCTTTGGAGGAGGTGAAAAGCAGCTGGCTGAGGTGGGCCAGCGATAAATGACTCTTTGTCCCGCTCTGGTTTTGCTGCTGGGCCAGAGCAGAGCACTCAAAGTTTAATGGGCGAGTAATCGAAAAGCCGTTGTGGTTTCTTTGATGTTATTTGGTGTTCTCAGTTTTGCTTGGCTTGAGCTGAATTGATGTTCTCCCACACAGCTGCTGCTTGGAAGATGGAATCACTCTTTAAAGCTTTCTCTCTAAAAACACACTGAGGGATAATTTGGGGGTAGAAGAAAGTATTGCTCCATAAAACATTATGTGCCATTTTGAGTGAAGATTCAGCAATACATGATGCAAACCCACAGCAGGAAAGACATGGAAAATTACTCCTTTTCTTCCACAAGCATGTTCCATCACTGCAGCCACTGCACTGCTGTATGCTGTGGTTCCTTAAAAATGACTGTTCGGTGATGTTCAATGTGTTTCTTATGATTAATTAAACAACCCTTGGACTGAGGCAACAGGAATAGTAGGAACAATTCAGTGGGCACCAGGTTATCTGACAGCAAACACAAGCCGAGAAGTCATTTGTATTCTTTTCTGTTGGAGTGTTAAAAGTCTGTCAGTATTGCTAATGGTAAAATATGGACCTGCAGGATTGTTACACTGATAACGTCTTTCTCTTAGGAGCAAATGTTCTCCCACCTCCATCCAACCTGGAATACTCGTTTATCCAAATCTGCACCTTGAACTGGACATGGAACCCCCCAGAGAATGTCAGCAGCGGCTGTGACCTGGAATATTCCAGCGACATCGTGATTGATGAGGTCCCTCAGGACAACAGAGTAAGTGCATCACCTCTTTAACCTCTGCTGTGCTTTGGAAAATGTCTTACTGTGAGAGAGCCATGTGTGTAAGCACATATACACAATTAAATATCTAGAAATACAGTTTTAATACAGCCTGTAGTTCTTGTGATGGGATCAAAACCTCAGCAATGAGACACACCAGCATGTGGGATCTTCGGATGACAGAATTCTGCCTGTCACTCTCTGATAACTGAGCTGCTCCCGATAATGCAGGAGTACTGCAATAACAATGAAAAGAGACTTGTTTCAGGCTTTGCTTTATGCAGCTTTCTAGAGCTAAGAAAATACATGCAGAGCAGTCTGCGACCTACGCAAATGCTGATCTCCTTTATCTGCCAGTGTACAAGGCCAGGGTGGACGGGGCTTGGAGCAAACTGCGGTAGTGGAAGGTGTCCCTGCCCCTGACAGGGGTTCGAGCTGGACGAGTTTTAAGGTCCCTTCCAGCTGTAACCATTCTGTAATTCAATGATGATGAAGTGTGGACATTAGCCTTGGCATTGCTGTCTTTTGAAGGTAATGCCAAGTGTTAATGTTCCCACATTTTCCTTGTCCCCATTATTCATGGGGATTGTGTTCTGAAGACAATATGGAACATGGTTTTGGATATGGTTAAAAACAACAAAATGCCTCTTGAGATAGTCCTTTGTTGTTGAGTCCTATTATAGTTTCATGGTGATTGCCAAATTCTAACAGCTCCAGGATATCCTGCACTTGAAGGCTGTTGTTCTGCCAACAGCTGAGCTGATTTAATGGCTTAACACTGCTAAGAGTGTTAAGATATGTCATTTTCACAGCCTCATCTCTAATAATCTTCACTGGACCTTTAGATGAGCCAGTCAGACTTGCTAACTCAGCAGAAACCTATTTACCTCTTCTGATGGGTCCATTAACAAATCATACAATCATAGAATAGTCAGGTTTGGAAAGGACCTTAAGCTCATTCAGTTCCAACCCCCTGCCATGGACAGGGACACCTCCCACTAAACCATGCCACCCAAGGCCCTGTCCAGCCTGGCCTTGAACACTGCCAGGGATGGAGCGTTCACAAATGAACAAGTTGAAAGCCCCATTGGTTAATGAATGAGTTCGTGGAAGATTCCAACATGTGGGAAGTCAACAGCAGTAAAGCTATAGTATGAAAGGCTTATTTTGCATTATCCGTGGAGTAAAAGTGCTTTTCCTTTGAGTTCTGAGTGTTCCTGATGAAATAAAAAGAGAAGCAAAGTGATGCTGAGTCTTGCCATGTTGTCAGACTTCATTTGGCTTGGGGCTGCAGTCTTTCTGAGGGGCTGTCATGTGTCCTTACACTGATGGTAATTCCCATGTGTTCTGGTCTTCTTTCCCCTCAATCTGAACCCAGAAATGGAGTAAGAGCCGCTTCCGAGTGACTGATACGTTCTTGAATGAGGAAATGCGTTTCAAAGTGAGAAGCGAATGCAAGAACGCCAACACCAGCGAGCCCAGCCGGTGGGTGGAGGCCTCTCTCCTGCCAGAAGGTAACACATGCCATGGCCAGGCCCAAGGCAGACCTGCCTCGTTGGTCTGAGGAGACATGGCCCCTTTTTCTCTGCTGTTTTAACAAAACACCATAGAAATATCTCATAGAGTAATAGGGAGATGCCAGACACAAGGGTCAGTTCAATTGATAGAGCTTAAACACAACTGTTGTACTGCATTTAAACACAAATGGAGCCTTCTGATACTTACCAACCTTATGGGCAAGCTTGTAAAACGTAAGTGATCTTCCAAGTCAGCAGTGTGATTCCTGTCATTCCTCTTGGCCCTGCCATGCTGTGGCTGTGGGATAAGAGATAACTTAGGCTATGTTAAGCTGCTGACTTCATGACTAACATCTAAGACAGTTTATTTTGTATAGTTTTTCTGTATAAACAAAAGTCCCTAAAATAATCCACTATTTGCAAATGGTGGGGGGATGAATCCAGCAAACAGCAAACTGAAAGCATGTTGAATAAAAGAGTTAGTTAAATAATAGTTGTAAAGTTCTCTCTGTTTCAAAAGACATGGCTGCGGTCTACAGAGCTGTGCACAGCAAAATGAACAGAGCCAAAGTGGTTTTTGTTTCTTGACATCCAGAAATAAGGGTTCCATTGCCAAGATTGTTAGGAAGCAGACTTTAAGGAATAATGTATTCTGCTGGATGCTGGGAGTTAGGAGGTACAGCAAGGAAATAGAGCCTCTTGCCCTGAGTAGTGAAAGTCTGTCTAACCCAGGAGTGTGACTTGATGTGGATGAAAACCACATGTGGACAGGAGAGTCTGAGACTTCATCACCTTGTCTGCACTGTGTCAAAAGGGTACTCTGGAAGATCAGAGAAGCAGATTGTTAGGACAGCAAGTACTAGCCAGGTTCGGCTTTTGCAAGTGTACTTGGTGTAGAAGGTGGTTTGGGGTTTGCTATGGATAAGTCTGAACTGTTGATAGAACTAACATGCATTTTATTTTTAGTTCATGGAGATGTTGCTACTCATTACAAGGAAAAACCATCTAATATGCTATAGTATGATAATACAGTATACAGAGCTTGTACCTTAGAAGATTGAGTATGTAAAACTGGATTCCACAATTGCTGTGCCCGGGAGATACATTGATGTTTCTGCTCACAATTGCCATGTACTCATTTGTACTTACGTTCTGTAATTTGAGCTTTCAATCTGAAGAAGTTAAATGTCTAGAGATATAGGGATCTCAATTCAACTTACCCCATGTTGTGTTTGTCCATATTTGAGGTGTGCAGGCATTTCTGTATTCAAAACACTGAGAAATTAATGTTGTATCTGCAGAAGATAACTATAATTAAATGCTGACTATTTTTCATGTTATAGCACTTGGCTTTCTTATAGTTACCCCTATAATTGCCAGTTACTTTAAATCCTCTTTAAAGTATCTGTAGTTTAATAGAACGAATATCTTCCTGACTCAACACCTTAGCATCAGGTAACTCCAAGTAATAATTCATCCACGGTGGTAGCTGAGATTCACTGCTATGAGGTACTTGCATCTAGAAGTTACTCTGCTGAGATTTTGGCTACTGCAAGTGATAAACAACTGGAATCCATCTTCAGAGACCTTTCCAACTTGCCTTGCAGGTATTCCAGGTACTGCTGCTGTCGATTTAAGCTGTGTT
The DNA here is from genome assembly GCA_024733675.1 of Psilopsiagon aymara. Taxonomy (NCBI): domain Eukaryota; kingdom Metazoa; phylum Chordata; class Aves; order Psittaciformes; family Psittacidae; genus Psilopsiagon; species Psilopsiagon aymara. Next base: position 22,844 of record JANRGW010034786.1, read on the forward strand.
TGGCACAATTTGGAGTACATGGTTTGTACGTGGCGTCCTGGGAGAAATGCAAGCGATGAGACCAATTATATGCTGTTCTACTGGTTTGTATGAACTTTTAATTCCTGACTCTAAAGCGTTTTATTGCTAATCTTTAGTTTTACATTTCACATTTGACTTGTCTGCTCCCCCTTGCTTTGAAAGGTCCCCGGGCATTGTGTACGAGGCAGTGTTCAGTCCTGTCCAACAGCAAAGTTCCCTGCTGAGGGCTCCAGGGGTGTGATTGCTGAGTCTTTTGGGGAAGTTGATATAACTATTACGTGAAGCACTGGCTGCTTCTGTAAGCCTATTTTAAAACAACTGCTATTGCTTTCTATTTGTTTTCTAATTGTGGATTCACAGAGGGAAGAATTAAGAATTGAGCTAGACCACTGTATTAATTGCTTGCTTTGCAGCCCAACAGACATGGGCTAAGTTGGAATCACTCACTAATGTATGTGTAAGCTCTTATGTCATTGGAAAATGGTTTGAAAGCATTAGGAACACTTAGAAGTAGTTCTGTTTGTGTCTTTGATGTCATAAATAATCGATTCACCTTGAATGTTATGGAGAACATCTTTTTATCATCATCCTCGCTTGCCAGCAGACTGCCCTAAGTAGGCTTCTGTTCCAGAGGAACAGAGTCGTGCTGTGAGCAAACGCTTGGCATCAAGATCTGTGCACACTCATCTATGCATACTTCTGCAGATTGATGGGGCTTGTGAAATGCCAGATTGCATTAGCTGCTGTAGAAATATTGAGGGTTTCTTTCTGAAAGCCCCTTGTTACAGCTTTGAACCAGCTTTCTGTCTTAACTCACTATACTTCTTCCTCTTTCTTTCCAGTGGCAGTGTCACTGGCTGGTTGTTTGATTTAATACATTTGGGCAGCAAACAGCAGAAAACTCGCTGCTCTAGTTAAATGCGGGGAGGACGGTTCTGTCTTTCAGCTGCTACTCAAACAGATTGTTTCTTTATTGCAAGAACAGTACCAATGAGGCACTGGAAGATCTGAATCCCTGGGTGTATGGATACTTACTGGAGTAACGCTTTAGATTAGAGCTACAGATGTTCAACTTGCCCTTAAATTTTAATGAAAGATGTAGCTGCAGTGACAGCAAAGTGTTCTAATTCACTGTGTAGAGAGAAAAATACCTTTTAGATTTTAAAACTGAAAACTAAGGAAACAGTTGAGTTTTGGACTGGAAAATGCATTTTCCATAATGCAGGTGAGGTGGGTTTGGGGCGGTTTTGCTTTTCCTCTAGAACCCTATCTTTTCACCCAAAGTGCACATGACTGTAATGTTAGCTTAGAACAAACAAATTCAGTCAGTGCCCAGTAATAGTTGCTGAAACAGCAGTTTGCAAGAGCAGGTTGATGCATGGCAGGGTGCTCTCTGCTCTCAGTGCTCCATCTCCGTCAGCCCCAGGGCAGGGAGGTGACAAGGGTCGGTAAACAAGGGTTTGTGCTGGGAATGGGACAGGCAATTTTGGCTTCTGCAGCCCCTTTGTACTGAGATGTGAAACGGGAACATCCCTCCTGTTGTGCTCTTACATGAAGCTGTGATTTACTCTCTCTCATGTTTAAATAAATAACTAACTAGAAAAAAAAAAACATTTTCTCATGAGGAAAAGCTGCTGGCATATTTTCACTGGGACTTGGGGAACAAAGAGGAGCAAGGAAGAAGGTTCTCCAGCCTCTGTGATTGAAAGTGAATACTGATGTTCTGAAAAGCAAGCACAGGCAGTGGGTGAGACTCAAGAGCTGTGGTACCTGAGGCACAGCTAAAGGAGATTGAACAGCTCCATCTGGCACAGAAGTGAAATTCTCTTGATGGGAAGTGATCCAAATATGTGTACTTGATAAATCATTTCTTTCCTAGGAATAGATTCCCAATTGTCTTTGATGCTTCGATACAAAGCAGCCCTGCCCCTCACTGCTACCTGGCACTCCTCAGAAAGCCAACATTCTTTCTAAAGCTTGAGATAAATTAGAAGCTTTTCACTTTGCCTGGCTTTACTTCTGTATACGCTACAGCACAGCTTTAATGCAAGATCAGTCTTCAGAGTTTGTAACAGCTTTCCAAACAAGCTGGCCCCTTGCTGTCCTGTGCTCCTGAGGGTTAAAAGCAATGGGTTTATTCCTCTAGGTTTGATGGTTTGAAGAAGCAGAAGAAGTGCAGCAACTCCTCTATGCACCAAGGAGTCTTTGGATGCGTTTTCAATCTTAGCTTCCCAAAAGTTATCAATACTTACCCAGCTATAAGGATTCTGATTAAAGATGAGTCTGAAGAAATTAGGCCTCTGTGTGCAAGTAAAAATCCCACCACCCTCGGTGAGTTTAACACCACATTTTGTAACGTAGGGTTATAATACATAATTAAACCAGAAGTTTGTCGGTACGTTGTTGTGTTTGAGAAGCTTGCACCTCAAAAGGTGTGGATGTGAAAACACGATTAGATGCTTCCTTCATCTACCAAGCTTTGATTTGGGAATTATTTAGACAGGTTTTGGGTTTTGGAGGGTGGGGGGTCATTTCCCACTCATTTTTACTTACATTCTTCAGTTGTTTTCATTATTTCTTTACTTCTTTTTCCGCTTTCGATTCCTAAATTGGTATAAGTGCAATATTGTGCAGTACAGAACTTGAACAATTTTGTAAAGCAGTGAACTATACTTTTCAGCTAATTCTTCCATGGTGTATTTCAGTAAAACCTGCTACCCCGAGACAAGTTACCCTGTCCAAGATGAATGATGAGATATATGTGGAATGGAGTGGATCAGAGCCCTTTCCAGAAAACTGTTTATTTTATGAAGTTGAATATCACAATGGTGACATGGACAATGCACACTTAATCAAAGTAATTTTTCATTACTTTTATGGGAAAACCATCAGTTAATTGTACCTTTTATAATTGGTGTCAGTAATCACAGTACCTGTTTGTAAATGCTGCGTGTGAATGGGTGTGGGTGCTGGCTGAACTGTTGTGTGGACGTCAGATTTTTGTCCCCAGCTGCTGCCCCATCCCTGGCAGTGTTCGAGGCCAGGGTGGACACAGGGGCTTGGAGCAAGCTGGTCGAGTGGAAGGTGTCCCTGCCCGTGGCAGTGGTTGGAACTGGAGGAGCTTTAAGGTCCCTTCCAACACAAACCAGGCTGGGATGAGTAATATCAACATTTCTCAGGGAACTGGCATTTGGGATCATAAATAAATGAAGTTCAATCCCATCTATTCACTAAACCTTTGCTATGGTTAAAGTTAGATCAAAGTTGCTGCCCTGGTGGGGGATGGGGGTGGGAAATGCAGTGTGAATCAGAGATTTTCACATGCTGTTCCAGACACTGAGCCTTAGTTTAATCACTGATGCCAAATGCCGCAGTGAGTAAGATTAAATCCTAGCTTTGGAATCTCTGCTTATGTAGTCTGTGATGTTTAAATGCTACTATGTCCTTCTTTATGAAGTTCAGTGTTCATAAAAAGATCTTCTGTCAGAACATGCAGAATACATTAACTGCACAATGAAAACGGGCTTGTGAATGACTGAGAATACATGGCAAATCACCTTTTCTTTTCACCTTAGGTTGAAAGTAATTATACCTCAATTCCTAGTGTTGATCCTAACAGCAAGTACATCTTCAAAGTGAGAGCAAAACCAAAACCTGAGTGTTACAGCAGCAACCTCTATAGTGACTGGAGTGAAGAGGAGAGCATTGGTGAGAGCAGTTCCTGCAATTTGTTCCACTTTATTCTTCCTCTGTAATGACTCTACTGTATCTGCTAAATAAATGGGAGTCAAAGATCATCTTCCTATGGATCTATTTAATTTTAGGTGAAAAGAGGGCAAGAGAGTTCTAGTCTTTCAGCAATGACATCAATTACTGCCTGTGCTGCTCTATATGGCGATGGGGTTCCATCAGTGCAGTGACCCCTTTCACTGCTGTCACTTTTTCAGCCCTGAGTCTTGCTGGTTTGCAGTGTCTCGTTAAATGTATCTACATTAGAATATGCTTTGCAAAATGAGGCCTTGCCTACCAAACTGCTGGTGTATTTGACCACCATTCCACCTGTGAACAACTCAGAGAATTCATTTGTTGTCATTATTCCTAAAAAACCCTCTCAAAGCACCCCTAAGTTTCTCCAGTTTTTGTTTTCCAGGCGAGAAGATGGACTCTGCGTTCTCGTTGGCTTTGATAGTCACCATTCCGTTAATAGTAGCAGTCTCTACAATAATTCTACTGGTTTATCTAAAAAGGTAAATAACCATCTCCATTTACAACCCACTAATTCTGCTGGTCTGTGCCTTTGTTACAGTTCATCTCTCTTGCAGGTACTGTCCATCAGTTGCATGTTTCAATAGCAGCTGTTTTATCCATAACACATCTTGCACAACAAAACTGACAGCACCATCGTGCCTCAGTCAATAAAATCGGGTTTGTAGACCATACACATGCTCTGACTGCACATGGGTAACGTTGCTTATATCTGCTTGCAGATAGATTCTTATTGCACAGCTATTGTATCCTGTCTCTAAGCAATGAAGTCTAAATTCAAAATTAAGCTTATCTGTACGTATTTTTAACCAGAGCTCTTTAAAAATTCCACACTTGTTGCTGTCTTGCTCAACAGTGAAGGTTATTTAGAATCTGTCTGTGTGAACAATTAAGTTTCCTTTTGGTTTGGGGTGTAAAACTAGGAATTGGGTTATACAGGGCATGAGGGCTGACCGGCGACGCCAAAGCTGGCTCCACACGTTTTCTTGTCTGCAGCCAAATACGATTTTGAAATGGTGATGTTTAGTATATCTTCCATCTGAATCTGTCCTTTTTCATTTTCTGAAGGCTGAAGGTACTAATTCTTCCACCAATTCCAGACCCTAGAGAGATCCTTAAGCGCATGTTTGGAGAGCAGAATGAGGATTCCCGGGTTAGTAAGAATCTGTTGGGCCAACTAATCTATTGTACCCAAATGTCTGTCTTAAAGCCAACTGTCTCTAAGTGAATATATTGTAAATAGATGAAGTATTTACAATAGCAAGAGTTGTTCAGAAGCAGTTGCCCAAAGCTGCGAGGGAATTTTTCCCTTCAAATTGCATCTGCTTCTCTAGCTACAGCAGTGGAATTGCATTATTCCGGTCTTTCCCAGCCTGCTCATCTCTTAAACGTGTTCGGGGTTGGTTTTGGGGTGGGTTTTTTGGGCAGGAGTTTTCTGGTTGTTTGGTTTATTATTTGGGGGTTTTGCAACTCCATTAAACTACTTGTCGAGAACATTCAGCCCTTTCTCTGCTAGATGCCCATATTTCTGGTGATGAATAAAGCAGTTACTTCTGTCAACCAGGCCTAAGACATGTCCCTAATAAGCATAACTTGTTGCCCATCTACCTTGCCTTTTCCACCATAGTATAGGGCTACATGTTGTAAAACAGGTCTTGTCTTACTGTGCTGAACAAACTATGCTGGCCATGAGCTGCTGTTAAAACACTGTTCTTCCCTTTCAGAGCTGTGCAAAGGATGATCCTGTGAGTGCTTATGACAGGTTAATAAAGGAAGAGGAAATTCATTCTTTAATTTTAACAGAACCTCCAGAGTGCACTAATTCTGAAACAGAAAACTGATAAACTCTGCTTTACCGGAGAAAGGCGGGGAAACTCATACCTGCTCCTGTACCTCAGGTGACAATGAAGATGTGAAGAGGCCTCCAAGACATTCACCAACTTTTACCTTGCTGAGTCCTCTCTGAGCCTTACTTTGATGCTCAGAAGACACATCGCTAACAGTGGCCATTCCTCCATCTCTGCTAGAAATAGTCATCTTGGATCATTCAAGATGAGCATGTACATATATTTCCTGTGACTGCATCACAGCATCTCTCAGGGCTCCAGACAGCTCTGCCCCATTGCTTGTCATTTGCACTGGTTTTGTGCCTCAGACTAGACTGTAAAGGGTTTTTTTGGAGCAAGAATGGTGACTTCTCAGAAGTATTTGGCCCTATTCTGCAGCAGATGACCTGAGGCTCATTTACAGTGGGTGGCTCCTTAGTGCAACTGTGGAACTGCTGCCAGGTGGGATGCCAGAGCATGGACAGTTTGTGGATGGCCTGTTCCATGTGCACCAGGACACTTTCTGGAGGACATGCCTTTCTTATGCTTCTGGTTGATGTGCGTCAGCAGTGGCCTGGCATACAGCGTAAGAGAGAGGTTTTCTCTTTACCAATGTGTGTGAAAAGCCTCACCACTTTCCAGCTGGTATTCAGACTATTCATAGAGGAGCCTGCTTTTTATCTTTTCAAGTGCCTGTCCTCAGATGTCTTCATGGACGCCTTGGCTTACTTATACTTTCTTTCAAATGATAACTATGACTTTTTTACTTGTGTTGTGCAGTGGCAGGTAACTGTATTGAGTCTCAGAAGGCTGTGATTCTACCTTGGCCATATTGGCCTGAAAACACCTGATTTTTGGAAGCTAAGTCATCCTGAGTCTGTGCAGCATAATTATCAGAATGGGTCCATGAGTCTAAGGAGCTGTGATCAGATGAGCAAGTGTCAAGTCATTGAAACTGAATTAATTCAAAAGCTCCAAGAGCCATCCTCACTGCTGAGCTGATGGATGTGGGTGAAGAGGGGATGACAACCTTGGCTTTCTTTCCAAAGGATAAGCTTTATTCTTTCATTAGTGATGGGGCTGTGATTCAAGCTTCCCCTCTAGGAGCTTAGCAATTGAAAACCAGGTGCTGATTTGACTTCATATCAAACCAAATTTCTTCTGTATTTTGCTGTAGCAGCTTGCTGAGTTTAATAATGAATTGATTTGATCCTTTTCTGATGGTTTTGTTTTGAGGTTGCTTTACCCAGCAAAGCTCAACAGATGTTCTCTGTCACAACAATAACAGTTCTCTGATATGCATTCTGAGCATTAGTTTTTACCCTGCAAGGGTGTTAACAGCAGTACCTAGATTGTGCTGGAGCAGAAGTCATGGAGAGGGGGGGAGCCATGGGGAGAAAGGGATCCATGCAAGCTGCCTATGGTTAGTGTTCAGGAATGTCTTGTTCCTACCACCTAAGTGCAGGCATGTTAGTCATTGATATAGTGGTTCTCAGCAGGCTGGGAAGAGGTGTGCTCAGGAGTTTGCCAGGAGCAAATGCTATAACCAGTGACCTTTCAAATTTCAGCCCTGTCCTCAAGCTCCATTCAGGAAGAAATATGAAGTGAAATGTTGCAGCTTCAGAGCACTTTGTTCTCCAAGAAGTAGAACGGAGCTTGCTTTTTTAGCTACACATTTCCATCCTTTACCTTCATATGTGCTCCCTCCTACTCAAGCCAATTCTTTCTCCAGTCCCCACTTCTCTCAACTGTACAGTTTCCTCTACATCTCTTACCTACCTCTCGTTACTGGTGGTAGATAGGGGAGGAGAAATGCAGCAGGACAAGCAGCCCCATGTTAGCTTCAATCTTTTACTTACAACCAGGCTGAAAAATAAAGAACTCTGTAAGAAACTTGGTTCATGAGACAAATGAGAATAAAGCCTCAGGGATTTCAGTGAGCTAAACCAAAACTCAGGTTGTACAACGCCAGCCAGCAGTACTGTCTGATGCTACAAAGGTAAAGGAATAGCATGGGGGAAAGGGTAATTAAATCCCTGTCAACTTCATTCTCTTTCCCCCGCAACAATTATTACAGCGATATAAAGACTTCTCCAATCTACCTCATCTAGAATCTTGCTCATCATAGACCACTCACCAGAGAGGTATGATTTCAAGATAAGTAAGCATAACAGTGTAATATAAACTCCTGTGGCTTTCAGTATAGCAATCTAGGAAGATGAGCCCTGGTATTCACCCTCAATTCTGTTGACTTTTGTTTGGGGGGTTGTGGTAAAACCAAAGCTCATTTGTTTGAAAAACAAAAGGGAACCCCAAATATATAAAGCTAAAGGAGTGAAAAACCCAGATGGGAGGTGTTCAGCAGAAGGAAACCAAGAAGGCAGAGGATGGTTTGGGTAATTGTGTTTCAAATAATAGTCATCGACACACTTCCTTGTGGATGGATTTCTTGAGCCTGTGCTTTGGCCTGTGAAGTGTCCAAGGGTATTTTCATCCTCAGTGTGTCTTGTTTCTGGTTAGTGGGTTTTATAGCTTGGCATCTTCCCAGTTTGCTGTATTTTGTTTGTTCTTTGCAGTTACTTGATCTAGAAGCTTGTTTAAAGGCTGAATAAAGATGTTTGAATGTTTTTCAATAGGATTGCATGGCATTCCATTCTGGGGTTGCAAAGACAAACTGAGATGGAAGAGATGGCAGTGGCTTAATGAGAAACCATGTTTGAGGCTTGCAGAAGCCAGAGAAGAAACACTTGAGTGTTGCTTTGCCCTCTTCCCTTTCAGAAGTGACCTAAAATCAGGGGGGGAATGCAACAGGTCTTGGTTTCTTGGCTGGGGTAGCGAAACAGAGATGGAGCTGTGCACAAGCCTTGTGTTTTCCGCCTCTGCGTACTCAATGCCATGGTACTTTGTGACAGTTCATAGGGCTGCAGGGAGTTAATAAATCTCAGACTGGAGTTTGGCTGAGATTGCTGCAGCCTTCCCAAAGGTAGCTCCAATATTTTGTGTCTTCTGTTTGCTGCTGAGGTCCTTGAAGATGCTGGGTTGCTAAACTGACAGAAGCCGTTCCCTAGTTGCTTAGATCCAAATGTGATCAAATGCCAAATGAACACATTAGCAATGGCTTCTTTGAAAGCCTACTTGGTTCCCTCATCAGCAGATCACTCTGATAAATGATAAGGCATAAACTGATGTTAAAAAGCAAGACTTTGAGGATTTATTTCCCCATTCTACAGTTTTGGTGGCAATAATGACCCTTGATGATGTTAATGACTCCCCACGAGTGACCTTTTCCTATTTTAATACATTATAGTAATTTAAATGTTCCATATGAAACACTTTGGTGAATTTTCATTTATTTCAGTGAAGGAATGCCAGGACGTAGTTGGACAGCTTTAAAAGAGAATGACTCAATAGATGAGCACACTGAATTGTGAGCCACGATGTTTCAGTGCTTACCAGGAAGAACTATTCAGAGAGTGGGTATTTCCATTCACTGGAAGGTGTTCAATCAGCTTAGTTCTGAGTCGGAACCTAAAATACGCAAAATTTCCCCTGAAAGGGAAATGTTGATTTATTTTTCTCATTTAAAAAAAGCAGGAGCTTTCAGTTTTGGAGGGGTTTCCCCTCACCCGAGCAAGTGCAGGAGGTAGGTGAGTGGAAGCCCAGGTACACGGTCAGGGCACTGCAGAAACCTCCGTCCCTTCATCTCCACCCCAGCATCACAGTGGGGATCTTCAGGTCCAGGAATGGGCCCAGTGGTGCTCGGAGGAGCAGATCTGCCGGGGCTGCTGATGGTTCATTCAAATACCTCTGTTTTACTAGAGTCAGTTTTAGGGCAGCAAGCGCCATACATTGCGTTGCCACAGTAGAAATGTGACTTCTAGATGGTACTTGAAATCCAAATGCAAAATCAGACTAAGATCTACTTGGATGATTTCATTCTACCTATGTTGAATCATGGTGAAAGCAGGAGACTTGAGATCACTTTGATGTAACTAAACCCACGTTCTCGCCACAGCAAAGCAATATGGGTTCAAGTGGGAGGCACAGGACAGAGCCAAACTTTCTTTCAGGTGCGGAAACTCTGCTTCACGTGTGTAGCACGTAGGAGCCTGAAAGCTTGTTGATGACTCGGGGGGGATTTTTTGCTCTCTTTTCTCCAACTGTGTTGCACAGGTTAATGAAATCCTTTCTCTTTTGCTTGTGAGCCTCATATTGTTTATCCCTGAAGTATCCCTTCTACAGCTGTACTCTGGTTACTGCCAGTGTGTTCTAGTAAAGCTCTCTGCTCCTTGTTTTGCTTTTTGCCCAAGGATTGCAATGATTTGGTAACTCTTACACAAAGCACCTGCAAAGAGAAGCTTTCCAGTTAACCAGTACTGCCAGCAATCAAACTCTTAGCTGATTACATTGAAGTTTTCCTCTGTTTAATTTGGCTCAGACTGCTAAAATGGACTTGACATAGAGCATGAGGCGGTTGAAAGCTTAGTGAGAAAGAGGGTTTTGTTAAGCTCAGCTGCTGTCACTTTTTGGAAGCTGGACAAAATTTACTAAGCTAGAGCGAAGTTAGGAGCAGGTTGAATCAGGAGTTAAACTAATGTCTTGCTTTAAAAGTAGAGCTGCCCCTACATCTTCACTAGTAAACCCAAACCAGAACAATCCAACTGAATGTGCTTGATGCTAGGAACAAATTGGGGCGTACAATGGGCAGCCTTTCCTGTTGATCTCGTGGTAGATCAATCAGACCCCATGCACTCAGCAATTGCCCTCAGAGCTTGTGGCACATGCACAGCGTAATTCTGTAAAGTCTGAAACACCAGAAATGAGGCACTTTTAAGGCACTTAAGTCACTGCTGCTTCTCCTTAACCTGTTTTCATGCACCAAGTTGAAACAAAATCCTCTGGGGTTTTTGACAGTGGCCGTGAGAGCACCGAGATGAGCTTAAGTCTGTTTTGCCTTTCCACCCCTTGCACTTCAAAGCCTCTCAGCCTCACTGGTTTCCTTCCTTCACTCAAAATGTCAGTGTAGAAACTTCAAAAGCGCCAGCTTGGTACTCTGAAAACTGCACAGGCATTCAAATGTCAGTGTCAGCTGCAGCGAAAGTCAGTCAGGGGATGGCTAGCCAGGTTTGACTTCATATTGCATCATGTTCTAGGAGCTAGCCTTGACTCCATCGGCAGCTACTAAATCAGAGCCATCAGTTGACCTTTCTCTGCAGCTGATTTTCACAATGCTTATATTGCATACATAAGGCATTGTAACTTCTTTGTTAGGAGGAGTAAAACGTAGAAGAGCTGGTAACACACCACTCAGAAAGAAAGGCTTCTGCCGGTCTCCTATAGAGCTGTGTGTGTTGCTGCACCATCCCCAAACCAGCAGAACAATGTGCCTATTTGCCCGGGTTCATCCAGATCAAGCACCTTCTCCTCCTGTGTTGCTGCTCCTCAGTTTGTGGCTTTCTATAATTCTGGAGCTTTTAGCAATGCTGCTGCCCTGTGAGATGCTCCTCACTGCAAATCTGATTCCACCTGCCCGAGAGGAATGCTCTGTATAGCTTCACTGGGTTGCATTTGTGTCACTTGTGTTGCTGTGCCATTTGGAAAACTGCTGCAAAGTTTTAATACCCTAATTGTGTCCTGAGCATATTTTCTAAGCATCCCTCCTTTGCTATAGTCTATGAGTGCCTTCTTTCACATGATCAAGTTGTTTAAAGCACTGAGCATAGCCGTGAGCCTGGCAGATTTCTGCAGAGCAGCAGCACTCGCTGTCCTGGGCAAGCAAATGCTTTTTAAGAGCTACTTTTCTTCCCAGCTCGCAGCATATCCTCCTTGGTGATCAACTGTTGTGTTTCCTCAAGCTGATTAGAAGAATGTTGCCTCATAAGTTAGGCTTATCAGAAAGGGAAACTCGATTGCTTTAGTGCAAACTGTTCTTGATGGCTGGTAAACAATGCAAAGAAAGGAGAAAAGAATTGTTCATTCTTATCCCTAGAGTAATTCTGGAAGAAAGTTGGACAAATGGACCAGTAATTTCTTCCTTTCTGAACACAAGCATCATGTGTAGCCTTCAGTTTTAAAAGACTTCTGTTTTCTGCAGGCCTTAAAGGAAACTGCCTGTGTTTCAGGTTGTGCCAGTGCTCAGTTGGTTACGCGCTGTAGGGTCACTAAGGCCCTGCCTACCTGAAGACATCTGCTTTATTTGAATGCTCTCCAGCCTGTTTGCCTGGGTGTCTGTTTATTTGTTGGTTAAGGTCCATTTGATCTGGTTATAGAGGACCCTTTTTATAAGGACTAAACCAAAAGGAAAATTGCCTGCACTGAGCTTCACTGCAGCTCGTTCTGATCTTCCCCACCTTGTCTTGAGCCCACTCTTCATCTTCCTTTAGCTTCAAGATACCCAAAGGCTCTTTTCTTGTCTGTTTTATCCCCTGTTACTCAGGACTTAGTTTAGCCTGTTGCTTTGATGCTCTCAGTCATGTCTGAAGGGGGCCTATAGGGATGCTGGGGAGGGACTCTTCATTAGAGACTGTAGTGATAGCACAAGGGGTAATGGGTTGAAGCTTAAACAGGGGAAGTTTATATTGGATATGAGGAAGAAGTTCTTTCCTGTAAGGGTGGTGAGGCACTGGAATGGGTTGCCCAGGGAAGTTGTGAATG
>JANRGW010034786.1:38123-52828 GCA_024733675.1 Psilopsiagon aymara
AGAGACAGGACACCTGACCCAAACTGACCAAAGAGGTATTCCATACCACAGCACGTCATGCCCAGGATGGAAAAAAAAACAGAGGGCAGAGACCCGGAAGGGTGGGGGGTGCACTGCTTGGTTGGGCTGCATGTAGGTGGTGAGCAATTGTATTCTTTTCCCTTTTATTTCTCTTGTCATTATTGTTACTGGTGGTAGCAACAGTGGTTTGTGTTATACCTTCGTTACTGCACTGTTCTTATCTCAACCTGTGGGAGTTGCATTCTTCCAATTCTCCTCCCCATCTGTCTGGGAGCTGGGGGGAAGAAAGAGGGGGAGTGAGTGAGCAAACTGCGTGGCTGACTGGTTAGACCGCGACAGATGGATGGATGGATGGATGGATGGATGGATGGATGATGGATGCATGGGTGGATGGATGCATGGGTGGATAGTGTGCACCTGCCACGAGCCACAACAGAACCATCTCATGATATTTAATGATTTTAGTTTTCCCAAGACATGCAGTGGGTGATAGGTGCCCATGGTGTGTTACTGAAGACTTGCCCAGCATCAGCAGCAGGTATCAAAATCACTTTTGTGGGAAGGGCTTTTGCAGCCACCTTCAACCCCTACAGCAACAGCTGCTCTCTGATACTTCAACAAAGTCTGTTTCCTTTGTTTTAACTGGCTTTCTGTATTCTGAGAAGTAGGACCAAGCAGTCCGTGACCTGTGACCAGCCACCCGTGGATGTTTGATGATGTGCTACACCCTGCTTTAGAGCTCCCAGTAGCAGATGGGTGCTGCAGGCATGCAGCACGTGGCACTGGTGAAGCCACCTCTACCACTGCACATCTCTCCATGAATGCAATCCCATGGGATTGTGGACGTCCAGTGCTGGTGCCTGGAGGAACATCTGCCAACACAATACAAACATGATTTCTGCTCCTGCCAGATCGAGAGGAACAGGGGTGGTGTGACAGACAAACAGGAAAGGAGCCAGCGCTGCTCCACCGGACCGGCTGAGGTAGTAAAGGTGAGGCACACCTGGGAAGCCCCGAGGGGCAGAGCGGGGTGCCCGGGCCCCGCTGGGAAGCCTGGGATGGCCGGGAAAGGTGGCGTTTCGTTAATAAGTCACTAATGAGCATCTCCTTGGCATTTCCTGCACACTTCCTATGCTGCTCTCTTGAGGAGCACCCTGATGTCAGCAGCCAGAAATCCTGCTGAACCGGCCTGGCTGCACAGGGATGGAATCAGGTAATCTGGTGGTTTATCTCTCCTCCACCCCCCAATCCCATCCACCTCAGGCATCGGAGGAAGCTCCTTTGGACTATGGAGGTTCCTTCTCGTGCTCACGCACCTCGGGTGACTTGGTTATTTTCTCTCCTTTTTGTTTCCTAAACAAATGTGCTTCAAAGGCGGTGCTGGGGCAGGTGCTGGTGTTGTGGGGATAAATATGATGGAACAATAGAGATAAATATCTGTGGAATAACTGGGGGAGAGGCCTGGCTTCACCAGGTGTTCTCTGCCACTGTGAGATCTGCCTGCAGCTTTGCTGCCTCTCCCAGCTAACAGGGTGAGGGCTAACACTGGGGAAGGTTGTTGTGTGCTTCTCACCTTCCTTCTATTCCCTTATCCTGCAGAGCAGGAGGAAGTAGGGACTTCTGCGTGGAAAGGGACAGTGTGGAGTGGCTTTCCAGAAAATGGGACCTTTGCAGGGACATGGCAAGGCGGATGTCCATGAGAATGGTTCCCTGGCTGGGTGCTGGCCCACAGGAGGAAGTTATCTCCACCTTACCTGACCCAGCAAGGTCTGTCTCACTCTGACCTCGTCCTCCTCCACCCTGCAGAGCACTGCATCGGGCACACTGCCAGGCTGCTTCCCATTTTCAGGCTGGAGACATGGTAGAAACTGGGAGGGAGGTGGAAGATGCTGAGCTTTCGCCCTGGCATCAACTGGCGCAAACTCCCATCTCTGCCATGTGCTGGAGGTTGCAGATAGCTCTGCACAAGGAACCCCTCTCTGTTTAATGCCCAGTGGGGTTCAGGGAGGGAGGAAGCCAGAGCCCTTCCCATTGGTATGTGCCAAGGCCCTGCACTGCACCATGGGCATCAGTGCTGTCCCTGGCAGGCAGAGGTGCACCCAGAGGTCCACCATGGAGGCAAGTCGCCAAAACCAGCAAAGGGTCACCCACATCAGAACCACACAGGGTCTTTTTGTGCCACGGACCATTCCTCAGCCCCCTCCTGGGAAAAAAGGGACAGAGCTTTTGGTGACATGGTCTAGCATGAGGTGTCCCTCCCTGTGGCAGAGGGTGGAACTGGATGATCTTAAGGTCCTTTCCAACCCAAACCAGTCTGGGATTCTACAAAAAGCCCAGGTGAGGGGAATAACTGGGACAAAACCAGAGGGCTGAATAAGCTGTGCTGGAGGATGCCTCAGGGTGTTTATTGTGATGGAAAGCAGGGGCTGCAGACCATGCCTACAAAGGTGTGTGAGCTTTGGTATGTCATTTTGATAGTGCACCAGCAGCGGCATCCAGCTGTCAGGAACTGCTCCAGAGCTCCATGCCACAGGGGTACCAGCATGGGCACATCGTGGATGGAGGGATGCGAGGTGACAGCAGAAGCACTTCAAAGTGTGTTAAATGAAATCCACCTATTCAGGCACCTGTGGAGCACAGCAAAGCACCTACAGAAACCATTGTACAGAGCACTGGGGAAGCACTGCAGCCACGGGCGAGGTTCAGAGAGGCTGGTCAGGGCTGTGCTGAGCCATGGTGGGGACAGGAGGACCCCATGCAGGCAGGCAGGAAGCTGGACACGCTGCAAGGCCCTTACCTGCCCACTCATGGGGAAGCACCAGGAGAGGCTCCAATCTACCCCAGCTATAACAAGCCGGGTGAATGTGACCATGCAGGCAAGGCTGCAGGAGCACTGTGTATGTCTAGCCGGAATGTGACAAGTTCCTGGTGACACTTATCTGTGAGTTGCTGTTTAACCAAGTCAAGCATTAGTTTGTTTCAATCTTTCTGCACTGGCACCCTTGCCCTTGAGCCTTCCTCCTCTCCCCTGACTTTTATAGTCTGTCAGTATCTTCCCGGACTTGCCCTGCCATGAGCACAGGTTTTTCCAGGTGATGCTGTGCTTCATGTCCATCCTGTTTGGCTTGTACACTCACAGATCATCTCTGGGCTTCTGTCCACTTTGTGGTATGGGCAGCGAGCGGAAGGTTCTGCCAGAGCAGGCTGCCGTGCAGCCCAGCATGGCAGATTTGCTTTCCTTACATTGCAAAAAAGGCAGGTCTTGTTGCAAGAACACACAGCTCTGCCGGGTTCATTTCCTCCCCAGGGTTATCAAACCTGCTTCCAGGCCCTGTGTGACAATCTCAGCTGCAAAGGCAGAGTCTTGCCCTGGTGGGATGTTCCAATGGCTTCCAGGGAGTTGGCTATAAGCTTATGAAGGATGTGTGAGCCCACCTCATCTCAGCTTTGTTGTGCATTTTGCCCTGCATGCCACACATAGAATTTTTGGTGTGAAACAAGGTTAGTCACAGGATTTCCTGGCAAAGCAGCTCATAAACAAGCTTTCCTCACTTCCCCCTTATGAAAGTTCAGCTCTCCTCCGCAGCTCTGACTTCTTTGTTTCCCTCTTCTCCCACTTATCCCCTGACTCCCATTAGTATCTGAGTCAGCCTAGCAAACATTTCGCCCCATGGCAGCCCCTCCACACACAGCAGGAAAACCAAGCTCTGGAGTGCTCTCTTGACACATCTCCTGCCATCCTTTCCCACTCACTGTGGGGGTTACTCTGCTGTCATTCCTCATTCACACATTGAGAAAGGGGGAACCATTGACCCAGCAGCTCATTAGCAGTGAATGGTAATAGGGTCTGTGGTGCTTCCTCTTCCCTTCATCCCTTTCTCACTCATATCCTCTCTGTACATTAACCTTTGTAGTGGCAGAGTGTGCTGTTCAACATTTGCTGGTAGAAGCTGGTATTTAACTAGGTCCCACCACTACTCCATAAAGAATATGCCCAATTCCCTGGACACAAAGGTGGTCAAGCACAAGCGCACCTGAAAGATGCACCAACACTTGTGTGTTTTGTAGATGCAGCCTTCTAGCACACAGGTCACCCTGTCACCACAGTGGTATTTACAGTCTCACCAGTAGCCTTGTTGGCCTTGATCCACGTGTTTACGTCTGACTTCCTCGTCAGCACAAGGGATAAGTGTATGTAGCAGTTGGGCCAGACAGAGGAGAGCTCCCGATGCAGCCAGGGGAGATGTGTACTTATGAGTCATCCGCTCTTTGGTTGCTTCTAGTTGGCAGAAAAATAACTCCATACGCATGGGTTTGTAGTAGAAATTTCCCTTCCTTGCTGCAGCCTCTGTCATTGAACCCACCTGGATCCACGCGGCTCCCCATGCTGGTGCCTTGGCCTCACGCAGAGAGACCCTGGCCCTTGTGTGGAGCTGTATTTTCCCTACCAGGCTCTGCCTATATCAGTGGGATTGCAGAACCAGGACCGAGAGTCGTCACCATGTTGTCGCCACATCTGCCCCCCAGCTAGTCACAACCACACTGGTTTGTGGTGTTGCTTGAGGGTTCATTTCCTGGAAACAAGAACCGTGGAGGCAGGACATTTTTCCAGCTCACCCTACTTACATATTCAAATGGGATGAAAACCTAGCAGGGTTTTCTGGTAGTTTTGTTTCCTTTTCATTTCTATTATCCTTTTACCCTATCTTGCTGAAAAACTGGCAAAACTAAACTGTCCTCAGGTTCAGATCGCGCTCCCGTTCCCTCTTACTGTCCTTGCTGGAGTCTTGAGCACCTCCTGATTATCTCTACACAGGAGTCACCATCTGTGATGTCTAGCAGCCAGGCGCTTGCTGTTCCTGTCAAGTGACAACCCAGCTGGGACACAGATGTTGAGCCTCATTTCCCACAATCCAGTGGCTTTTGGACATGTTTCCATGAGATCTGTTCCGTTCTCTCCTCTTGCTCAAGTTCCCAACTCAACTCAGTGTGCCTGTCATGCAAAGAGCAATTACCTTTTGAAGCTCTCAATGAAGGCCATGTTTGTCACTTAGTGCCCTGGGAGGAATTTGAGTAAATTAGACCAAAGACAAGTATCTTTCTGTTCCCTCTCCCAGGAAGGTATGAGTTTCCTGAATTTCATGTGCATTTCTGCTCTGAGAAGGAGCTCAGTAACAGAGGTATTCTCAGTCTGTCCCTTCACATTGATTCCTGGCTCAGCCACATCCAATTCATTCATTAAGAGACTCTTTGCCATCGTTCTTAAGTTCCAGCTGAAGTCTCAGGTGGGTTTCCATGAGCTTATTGTGGTTTTCCCCCTGTGAAGGGGGAATATTGAATATTGAATAGCATTATGAATAGCAAACACAGCACTTGGGTCTGTTGTCTGTGACAGTAACCACTGTCCCACTCGTCAGAGCTCACTGCTCCATTCAGACTCAGCTTGACATTGTGTTTCAGTGCTGCCTCTGAAGGAAAACGGGAATGCAAAGTTAGAAACAGGGAGCAGAGAGGTTTGCATTTAATGTCTCAGTTTGGCTTTACAGAAGCTGCAGGCAGAGGCAACGGCAACAGGTCTCTGCCTATCCTGACCACTCCTCGGGAACTGCATGTTAATGGAGAGCCACCAAACACGTTTCTCTCTGCATGGGTTCCAGGGACAAATGCCTTTCTTCAGCTGCATCCCACTGGCTTTCTTCCTCTGCACTGAGACAACTGGGAAGAAACCTGCCGTGGGCTGGGGTGATGAGCACACACCCCAGCCACATGGAAGGAGCCGTGGTGCCACCGTCTCTATCTGCCAGCATTGCTGCAGGGGCAGTGGATTTCTAAGCCACATTCCTCCAAGGGAACTAGGAAGTTATTTCTAGCTTTGACCAAAGTTTCCTCTTGTGAGTGCCCCCGCCTGTGCTCCCCACCATGCCACGGCTGCTCCACCAGCCTGTCTTCAGCAGGTACTGATAGCTGTGATGTGCCAGGAGCCCTTGGAGGGCTGCCCATGCATTTTGTGAACCCTGTTGCCACGATACTGAAAGCAGAGCAGATGTTTATTTCAACAGAGATGGCTTTGATTCCTTTTCAACTTTTCTCTCGAGCTGACATCGTGTGTGAATACTTCTTCCTGGGAGCCAAGCACTGTCAGGGCCCAACAGGCACTTGTCACTGCAGCCAGTGCAGAGGGGAGTGGGGCTGAGAGGCAAGTTGCAGAGCGTGGCACAAAGCAGGCTGCCGGCCCTGGTCCCTCGGGGGGGCGGCTGAGGCTCTGGGGAGACTGGCTCAAAATCAAAGAATGGCAGAATGGTTTGGGCTGCCCCAGCCCCGCTCTCAGCCTGGCTCCAGAGCAGAGCTGTCACAGCCCTCACAGCAGCTCCATGGCCTCCTCTGGCCTCGCTCCAACAGCTCCATGTCCCTTTTGTGCTGTTGCCCCAGAGCTGGATTGGGACTGCAGGGGGGGGGTCTCATCAGAGCACAGCAGAGGGGCAGGATCCCCTCCTTGAGCTCCTGCTCTGGGGGTGCAGCCCAGCACACAGCGGGGTTCTGAGCTCAAGCACACACTGAAGCTGGGTCATGGGGAGCTTCTCACCCAGCACCCCAAGTCTCTCTCCTGAGGGCTGGCCTCAGTGTGTGTGTCTCTGCAGCCAGCGCTCCCAGAACTTGCCTTTCCTCTTCTTTTTCTTCCCAGTTGCCTTCACCAGATGACTGCTCCCTCGCTGCAGACCTGGACCAGCATGGCTGAGGGCTGAGCTGATGAGACCATCTTCTTCTTGAGAGCAAGAGAAGCCTGGCACTGAAAAACATTGCAGAGGTGGTAGATGGGGTACAGAGATCCCTTTCTTTAGGACAGTAATTCAGAACTACTGAGAAGAGATACCACTGAATTTATTTTTCCCTTTTTCTTTTCCCTTTTCTTAATTTCCTCCCCAGTTTTCCTGTCAGAAGCTTTAAGAAGTTACCTCTTTTTTGACTCCTTTTTCTCTCTCCTTTAACCCTTTTTTCCCTTTCTCTCCACCCTTGTCTTGGTTCTGGCAGAAGCAGGAGCTAGGAACAGCATGTCCCCACCAGTACCCTGCCTGGAGCCCTGCCCAAGGCTGCCACCTCGCACCCTTTGGAGTGGGTGCTTTGTAGTATAGCAACTCCACCAGAACCAGATTCTTGTGCATTCCCTTATGTAGCAATGTTTTTAATTCTATAAATACTGTATGTATATCACTAAAACATACACCCCCCCCCCCCCTAATAGTTGGATCAGCTCTGCAAAGACACTGTGCTGATGGGGCCAGCATGTTGTTTGCCCACTGGCAGGGCCTCTCACTCACTTCCTTCACCCCTTCCACTGTTGTGGCCAAACTATTTTTGGTATTCCAAGAGCGCAAGCTTTGCTGAAACGTTGGTTTCCTGCTAAGGGGGAAATTAGAGCAGGGAAGAGTTAGTTAAAAGAATAAAATACATTTGCAAGCAGGGAGGAGGATATATGAGAACATTCGAGACGATCAGTGTTCTGTGATGGTAAACTACCAAATTAGATATAATTACCTGTAAATATATACATACATGCACGTGTGTGTTGTATGGTTTATTTTATAGCTGGAAATGTAAGTAGGGTATGCTCATAATAAAGAGGTCAGAAATACAACACTAACCCCATCTCCCAGTGCAATCTTGGAAGCACAGGACTATCCTACAGAAGCCTGGCTTCTCTGAGCAAATGCCACACTGAAATGAAAAGTTCACCACTACAAGGACGTGTCTGAGGCAGAGGTGAAAAGTTTGCCCTTGAACCTGGGAACAGTGCACTCCATTTATCGTAATCCTCAGTCACATAGTGACTCACCACAGTGGTACAATGCACATTCACTGATAGCTTAGTACCTGCATAAAGACAACTCGCTGGGGTTTACTCTTCCTGTTATGGAAAATTAAAGATTTTTTCAATTAAGAACTCCCAGGAAGGAAATGAAGTGGTGCTACAGACTCACCTGGTACCATGGGCCCCACGTCTGTGAGCAAGTAGCTCTGCCTGCCACTGCAGGACAGTTCCTCCCACCTCAGCTGGGGACTGTTTGGCCAAACATTTCCCCTCCAGGTTGAAGCTTCAACATGGGAACAGGCTGATGACATAAGAACAAAGCCGGTCCACCACAGAGGCTCAAACCTGCCTGGGAGCCAGTAGCAGGGGCTTAGGGAGGATGAAGTGAGCAGGGGCCACGCTTCCAGACGCCCGCAGGGACCTGCAGCTCACGTACTTCCTCAACCAGAGGTGCTAGTTTTATAAATAGCATTTCCCAATGTTGTGGTTCTTTTCTTACATTAAACTGTCCAGTCATTTTTGGCCTGTAGCAAAGAGTTTGTCAGCTTAAGTACACCCTGTGTGAAAAAGTGCCAACTTCTGTTTGTTTTGAACCTGGCACCTGCTTGTTTGATGTAATGATCCTTAGTCCTGGCATTGAAGAAGATGATGAATCAGCACCCCTCGCACCCTTTTCCATCCTAGGCATTTACAGCAGCCTGATTATTTTCCTTAATATTACAGGAAGTGTCAATTAAAGACATAGTTCGGTCATTTCTAAGATGAAGATTACAGGAAGATGGATCATTTTGCCCTGCTAAGAAATGTCATTTTGCCCCCTTGCTTTTGAGAGAGGATGTGAGATGTGGTAAAGCTCTCATCCTTCTGTGAAGGATGCGCCGTTGTTGTCTCCTGGACAAAATGCACAACTTGTCCATGTTACATGAAAGTCTCCATTTATGAACGTGGTGGCATGAGGCTGTTGTCACCATCCTGGGAACAAGGGGAACTTCTGCTTTATGTCCTGGCACTCCCCTGTGTGTACCCAGGCTGCAGGAGGCTGGAAACAGCCATGCCAGAGCGCAGAGGCAGCAGGGAAGGTCGGGAGCTGCGGGAGCTGGAGAATGACAGGAGGCAAAGAGGATGATGGATACAGGGCATGGGAGGGGAAGTGGTAGATAGAAATGGATGTACTATGATACTGCTTCTAGTTCAGCTGAAAGGCTTTTTATCTGAAATTATTAACTGGATACAGAAATGCCAAAGTTGTAACATGGGATTGATGAGAGCTATATCTATCTCCAATGTCAGTCAGCACCAGCAGTTGCTAGTGGCAGTGCTGGAAACTTTGAAGCTGCTGACTAAGTTGCCTCTAAGACAAAGTCATTTCCCTAATGCCTGTGAATCAGAGACTGATTTATGTCGAAGAACGGAGGAATTATATCCCGACAAAACCATTTTCATTCTTCATTTTCCATCTCTGATGTTCTCATTCATAAAATAAATATACAGCCCTTTTTCAATGATCCCACTCGACTTTTAATCTCCACAATATCTTTTGCAAGGCATTTCTAAGGTAAAAAAGGCACTGGATTTTAACTTTTTGGGATGCTGCTTTCCACTTTTATGTGATGCTCCATTAGTGGTGCTGCTTGTTGTGAGAGAAAAGTGAAAGGAGGAGAATTATAGAGTTACCAGCTGAGCTTTGCAAAGGCACTGAAGGGCTTTAAATACCCAGATCCACCCTGACCACAGAAACTGGGCACCACAGTTCCTAGAGACGTGTGAGTTTGATGGGGTCTTTCCTAATGGTGAGTTTGCACCAGCTCTGCTGGTACCAGATCAGACGCTCCCTCCCTCCCTCCCTTCTTCATTCCAGCAGTTCACCGCAAGGAGCCCCTGGAGGCCACAGCTGTAGGAAGCTCCATTTTCCTATGGAGCAGTGTTAAGTAATCTCATTTTGTTCATTTACGGTTGCAATTTTGGGAGACATTTCTAACGCTCTTTGTGGTAGGTCTAAAGCAGCTAAAATGGTGCAGGCACTCTCAAAGAGTGTTATTAGCTCCCTGCAGTCTCCTGGTGGAAAAATCATTGTATTTTCACACCAGCACCACAAAAATAGTAGTTAAATGCATGAAACAGTAGAAGGTCTGACTAGGGTCACATCACCCCTGCGAGGCCCTGTGAGCTGCCCCAAGTGAATTACAGACATGTTTTAAGTCTTGGAAAACAGCAGCAACAGGTATTTATCTAGAGGGCGGGCTGGGAGGCGGTAGGGAAGGCCTTTCATACAACAGTATCAGCAACTGACCGCCTGACTTTCTTCGTGCACCAATTAAAACCTGCTAATTACAGAGTGGCACCCCGTATTATAGCCCTTTCCTTAGATGTTATGGTGCCAGCCTAGCTCGCTTCACAGCCTGCGTTGATGATTCAGTCCTTACGTGACCGGCTGATTACTTAAGATTCCCTGACAGATTTTCCTCTCTGGCTTCCCCACCGTATCATCCCAGGTCCCTGGGCCAGTGTGGTATAAACAGGTATTGCCTTTCCATAGAACAGTTTACTTGGTGCTTTTGTCACTGCAGCTCTCTCAGCTAATCTGCCATGGGCAGGAGATAAGTACAGATACAGTTCCTGGGGAGAATATCGTATCCCAGGCAGAGCAATTGTCCTGCTCTTACTCCATTAAACATTTTTGTTACAGACCCTTTCGTGTTATATTAAGCTGCATGTAAGTCAGAAATGCATAAAAGGCCAAAAGTCTCAGTATCTGGCCTCAAACCAGGACCGGCAGTTAGTACACAATAAGCGGGTGCCTTCCAGAGGAAATAAGTGAGGGAGGGTATAAAATTCAGACAAGGTGCGATAACTGGGGTGCGGGCTTCTGGGGAGAAAAATCAAGGTAACCAACGGGCAGAAAAAGAAAAGCAGAGCCAGAAGAGGACCAGAGGAATGGTAATGTGTTAGCAGTGCAAAACACAGGTTCTCGTATTTCATTTGTCAGGATTTATGCAGGGGTCATGTTCTAAAGATCATTAAAAGGTAAAGGGAGAAGTGATGTGGGTATGTTTGAGCAGAGTAAAGCAGGCAGGATTCAGAGTTCCATGAAAAGACATTCATTCATTTACTGAGCCACCATACATAATTAAGAAAGGGGTTTTGTCAGTAGAAATCCCCCTTTATTCCCAAAGGTTTAGTAATAAAAAATGTTTTTAATTTAAGTATATGGTAGAAACTTTCCAAAAATACCTGGAATATTCCAGCCAATAAAACAAATTCCTATTTGGTTCCTTAGGTAACTCAGACCTATAACTATCACATAGAAGCCTGTTAAAGCCATGTTATTTTTTTAAAAGGTGCAGGAGAAAGTAAATATTTTAACAACAGCAAAGGCTTAGCAAACCAGCGAGTTGGAAAAGAAAATATCCCAGCATGAGCCTCGAGCCTGTCCTTAACTAACACCACTGAGAGTTTGGGGTTTCGTTCAAACCACAGCGAGTTAAGGTTGGAAAGACTGCCTAACTCTGACATTCTTGGCTGTAGCCTGATTTAACACAACCTCACCTCAAACAGAGGTGTTTTGTGTTCCTTGTCACAGAGCAATATTTCTCCAAGTCCTAAGGGAAGGAGACGGCCTCATCACATCCTTTCTGAAGGGACCCACCCTCAGTGGGGTATCTCTGTATGTTCAGCAGGTCACCCTCGCTGAGCCTGCCAGCTGTGTGCTGTGGTGACATGCTGGAGGGAAGGGATGGGATCCAGAGGGACCTGGGCAGGCTGGAGAGGTGGGAACATGAATCTAATAGACTTCAACAAAGCCAAGTGCGAGGCCCTGCCCCTGGGTCGGGGCAATCCCCAGCACAAGCACAGGCTGGGAGACGCTGGATAGAGCAGCCCTGAGAAGAAAGACTTGGAGTGGTGGGTGAGGAGAAGCTCCCCGTGACCCGGCTTCAGTGTGTGCTTGAGCCCGGAACCCCCCGTGTGCGGGGCTGCACCCCAGAGCGTGAGCAGCAGCTCAGGGAGGGGATCCTGCGCCTCTGCTGCGCTCCGGGGAGAGCCCCCCTGCAGTCCTGACCCAGCTCTGGGGCAGCAGCACAACTCCCTGGAAAGCTGAGCATGCCTGGGGAGGTCACACACCACCCGAGTCACCAAGGGACCTCAACTGAGAGCACCCGCAGCCCAGACACCAGGGCAGGCCTCGGAGATGCTCAGCCCCAGGCACCACCACGTGTGCTCCTCCACCCATAGTCTCCATCCCGCAAAGTGCCACAAACCTTTTGGAGCCCCTGCAGAGCACACACAGCATGTGCCAACTAAATGAAGCAGTGACAACATGGAGCTGGGTGCAGACAAGGAACGTGTCTAAATAGCTCTCCTGTCCTCCCTGATGTACCACTCAAATACAACAGCCACAGTCCTTATAAATAAAACTGAGTCTAAAAACATTTCTCCTGCTTTCAGATGTTTGACTCAGTAGTTATAAAAAGCACTTATGATGCGCTGTAAGACATACACAAGCATGAGACAAGACAGAAACTGCTGCAAATCCACTTCTCATCACCAAACGCTGTCACCATGTAGGTAAGTGACCAAAGGAGAAGTGAAGGTGTCTCACAGAGGTGACACGGCCCAACACTACTCAGTTGGTGCATTTGCAGCCCCATTACGCTGAGCTGAGATGTGCAGTCACAGTGTCTCCAAAAATACTTCCCTGGCTTGGTTTGCTTTCTTCTTCCCCTGTAAAAGCGTAAGCGTATGTGAGGTTTGGTGGGTGGTTCAGTTGCTTCCTTGTTTGGAGTTTATTTAAATTCAAAAGGTTTGGTTGCAAACCAGCAACAGAAAGAATTCTGGTGAAGTCAGCAAAAACCAGGTCCAAACCAGAAGGAAAAGTGTAAGGAACAGCCTTAGCTACCCCAGCTTCAAGAGCCCGCGGCTCCCTGTGGAACCTATGGACATTTACTGTCCAAGCACAGTGAACTTCTTCGATTGCTGAGGGACTGTGAATACCACTACCAGACAATAACACTTCTTTTAGAAGACAGA
The DNA here is from genome assembly GCA_024733675.1 of Psilopsiagon aymara. Taxonomy (NCBI): domain Eukaryota; kingdom Metazoa; phylum Chordata; class Aves; order Psittaciformes; family Psittacidae; genus Psilopsiagon; species Psilopsiagon aymara. Next base: position 50,977 of record JANRGW010034786.1, read on the forward strand.
CAATTCAAATCTGGGCTTTTAGCTCCTGATTTTATGCCTGTTCAGACAATCCACCCTTTATGTATATAAACATAGAACTGCTCTGAAACATGCAACAGCTTTAGGATGTTTTTTTAAATTGGATCTCTCCAGATCAAAATTCAGACCCCGAAATGCTCACGATTCTTTCAGAACGTTCTTGACACCTTTGATTTGTGGAAACACCCACATTCAGAAAGCAAACCAAAACATAAAGCCAGACCCCACCGCACCTCACCAAGCTGGGCTTGGGCACTGTATTCACGCTGTGAGTCCACAGCAATACCCACCCTGTGAGCAGAACAAGCCAAAGCCTCTGGGAACACCCAAGGGTACATTACCTACAGGCTTTTGTATCAGAGCGTGCTATCTCCTAACGCCCCATCTCTCAGCTCTCTGCTCCGTTAGCGTTTCTAGGGACCAAAGAGAATGCTATTTTCCTTCCTGGCCACTTTTGAAAGAGAAGAACAAAGCCACGGATTTGCTGAGGAGTCAGACAGGGTCACACCATGTCCGCCTCATCCAGCCTGAGCAAGAAGGTTAATGACTTGAGTGCCTGTGGACAGTGCACCACAAGCCTTGTACCAGGTGCCACGACCAGCAACCCACGGCCAGAAGTTCTGCATGGACCGGTGCACACCAAGCCTGGGAAAGCAGCAGATGAACGACCCCAAAGGCCACCACTGAAGAAGGCCTCAGGGGTGCCCTGGGACACGCCAGGAGCATCACAGAGCACAGAGCATCAGCAGCCCTTCTGCTATTGCTGGGTGGGTGCCTGGCTCCCATGTCCCCGGGCTGCCCTCCTCCAAGCAGGGCAGCTTGTCCTGCCATTCACACAGGTTAATGCACAGCACTGCTCCTCCAGAGTAACGAGGGGAAGCACGAGTACAGTGAGAGCTCTCCTGGCATCTGACTCCAATCTGTGAAAGCTTCTCACAAGGAACTATTTTTAAGCTTCAATCAATCTGCTTGAGAAAGGTTCCTTCTGCTGCCTACAAACATGCAAGCTCCCCCTTTGAAGAGCCACACTCAGGACAGCAAGATCCAGCCCCGGTCTTCCACCCCATCAAGATCTGGTACTTCACTGCACAACCACACACTGCAGAGCATGTCCTGGTGACCCCACCTGAGCATCAGTGAAGCCCGCCCCCCCCCCTTCACAACCCCTGTGTGTTCTTTACAAGCTTACAGGCAGCACACATTCACCCATCAAACAATCCACACTGCAGCAGTCTGCTCCTGGAAGCATTACTGCTCCCAGCACCACACCACGGGCAAAACTACTCCATGAGACAGAGGGCACAGAAGGCAAAAGTAAGATGCAGTAACTACAGAAGCTGTGCGTGACCTGACCGGGGAGGTGAAGCCATTGCGAGCTGGGTTATCGAAAGTTCCTGTATGAAGGCATTGTTCAGGCTTAAGAGGTCTGTGAGAAAGAAAACAAGCACCAGCACTACACAATGGATGCAGATAAGCAACCTCTGAACAAAGCCCTGGGCACTGCGAGACAACTGGGAAAGGAAAACTTATTAGCTGCAAGCATCCTATATCCTGTTTCCAAGGGAGCAACACAGATGTTCTGCTACGGCAGTGTGAGGAGATGAAACGAGCATTGAGCAGCTACGGAGCCTTCCACAGGGAAACACGGAGACACACACAGGATGGGCATGAAAAACCTCTTCTTAACGGGTCTGAGAATGTGACACAGAATCACAGAACCCCCGCCTGGTCTGTGATGGAAGGGGCCTTAAATCTCATCCAGTTCCAACCCCTGCCACGGGCAGGGACACCTTCCATAGAGCAGTGCTCCAAGCCCCTGTGTCCAACCTGGCCT
>JANRGW010034786.1:52928-68200 GCA_024733675.1 Psilopsiagon aymara
CCCCATCCCTGCAGTGCTCAAGGCCAGGTTGGACACAGGGGCTTGGAGCACTGCTCTATGGAAGGTGTCCCTGCCCGGGGCAGGGGTTGGAGCTGGAGGAGCTTTGGGGTCCCAACACAAAATATGCTGTGATCCTATGAAAACACCGACTCAGTTTTTCTCCCACTCTGTCTGGGACGCAGTAGCCGGGGCACCGCCGTGGTGCTTCGGGGGTGTTTGGGCGTCCAAGGGGCTAAGGCCGTGTGCCGGGTACACACGCTGCGACCGGGCCGTGGGACACCGAACCGCGCCGAGGAAGGACGCGGCCCGCGGCGCCCGAGGGGGCGGGGTCAGTGACGCTAGTGCCCGTGCGGCGGCGGTGGCTCCGCCTCGCGAGGTCGGAGCTGGGACGGAAGGAGCCGCCACCGCACAGCAGCCGCCGCCTCCCGCCGGAGCCCGACATGGCGTTTTGAGCCCGCCCCGGCGTGCCGAGAACCGGAGGAGCCCCGAGCAGCTGCGCCGGCACCGGGGATAGGGGGGCATGGGCAGGGCGAGGGCCGCTGCTGGGAGCTCGGCGGGCATGGCAGAGCGGCGCTAGGGGTACCCCTTCCCGCTCGCGTCGCGCAGCTCGGCCCCAGCCCCGCGGCCGCGAGGTGAGCCGGCGGCGGGCGGGGGCTGCCGGGCAGGGCGGGCCGCAGGGGAGGGAAGGAGGGAGCGCGGCCCGCGCTGAAGCCGCCTCCCGTCGCTTTGTCCTTCCAGGCCCCGCCGCCGCCCAGGAACAGAGAGGCCGAGAGAGGGGAGCAGCGGGCGGCGCCCGGCCGCCGCAGCCCGCCATGGCCCACTCGCCCGTGGCGGTGCAAGTGCCCGGCATGCAGGTGAGCTCCGCGCCGCGCCGGACCCAAAATGGAGGCGAAGGGCCTGGGCTCGGCCTCGGCTCCGGAAGCGACGCTCAGAGGCCGCCGCCGGGGCGCAGGGTCCAGGGGACCGCGGGTGGGCGAAGCGGGGCTGGGCCTCGGGGAGGCCTCGCTCGGCCTGGGCAGGAGCGTGGGCCGAAGCCCTCGCTGAGCTGAGGTAAGCGAGGGGGGGGGGGCTCCACGGGGGGCCCTGTACCTGCCGCTAGCCCCTCGGGCGCGAGGGTGCCCCTCGCTCCGTCCCCCCTTTGTTCGGGGGTGGCCGCGCTGCACACAGGAGCACGTAAAAGCTTCCTAAACTGATTAAAGGCGCTCTGAAGTTAATGGCAGGGTGTGTGGGTGTGCAGTACATGACAGCCCGGGCTCGCCGGCAGCCGTACCTCCTGCAGGACTTCCCCACCGGCGTGTGCCGGGCCTGCAGTGCAGCCTCGCCATCTGGGACCTCGCGGTTTGTGGCTGGGGTAAAGGCGAGGGCGGTGGTGGGACAGCAAAGGGAGATGTCACCTGGCAGAAACAGGCTCCTAAGTTCGGCCGGGATGAGACCTGGTGTCATTTGTGTGTGGTACCTGCTTAGGAAACAAGCAAGCGCGTGTATTACAGATTTTTCATGGCAAAGGTGGAATACCTCTGACTCTTTTGTCCTTATTCTGCTAGATAATCTAATACAAAGGGGATCAGGAATCTTTATCAAACTTAAAGGAGCTGAGGACTAAGCTCATTTCAGTGTTGACTTTGGCTTGTCAGATGCTGTCAGTATTTTGAGCTTCCTGTTTTAACTTTGGGATATTCCTGCCCGTATAATATTCGAGGGGTTCTTTTTTAGTTCAGGTGACATAGAAGCCATTATGAGGTATCTCTTCTGTATGTAAGACATGTACAGTAGAGGGTTCAAAAGGTCTCAGAACAGGAAGTTTAAGTTTCTCTTGGTCAGGTATCTTTGCTACTTCCAGAAAGTGTAGGATTGATGTACAAACAGTATTTATAGATTAATTTAGGCCAGTTGAAGCCCTGAGGTTTGGCTTTACCTTTCTAATGTCTCATAATTCAGAGACTTCCTGAAATCAGTTAAACTTTGGTCACCCTCTGACTTACTGTTAAAAGAGGACACAAACCACATTTTCTCAGTCTCCTTGTTCCATTAATGTGTTAGGGTTACTGTTGTAGTGGTACATCCTAAAGAAACTCGATGAAAGTTTTACAGGCTTTAGCCTGGGCTTTATATCCTTTGGTTTTCAGTGTGGTTTTTGTGTGCCTGTATTTGGAAACTTCTGTTTCAACATCAGAGTTTATCGATTTCTTATTTTTATATCTGCTTAATGTATAGTTGTCCTGTTTTCCATAGCTGCCCTGTCATCACGAAAGGACCTTGAAATTATTTAAGGTTCTGTTTCCCATTGTTATGTCAAGAAACTTTATGTAATAGCATACTGAGTCCCACTAGTGTTGTTAGATTAACCCAGGCCCCTTCACATATCTGTATGTTTAAAGCATTTTTTTTAGGCTGTTCTATATATACAGCTGCACAGAATTAAAATACAGTTTTCCCATGCTGACTTTTCCTTTAAAGATTTTGGCACAAGTCCTGAAAGTCTTAGAATACAAAGAAATAGAATTTGGTGTAAAATTAATCTGCTCACTCTTCTTTTAGAAGAGTCATAATGCAGGGGTGTTCCTCATAAAAAAGCCTCAACAGAACAAACCCAAACAGCAGCTGTTTTAGAGGAGCGTGATAGTCTGAGGTACAAGGGTTACTTCTTTTGTTGTGGGTTTGGGATTTTTTTTAACCTATTCAAAATAGTCAGGATCATCCAAATGATGATAAAAGTGTCTCTGCTTCTGCTCAGTGTTAAAGTAAGTGCGTGATAATCAAGTGAAGAAGGATTAAACAAGTTTTTCTGTGATGGAAGAAACCCCTTGCTCTGTAGTCGGTGTTAAGGGAAGCGTTGTATTGAATATAACAATTGGAAGCTGAATTTGGCAGAGAATGTGTTAGAGGTCTGAAGTTTTCAGCTTTACTGTGTTCTTCTGCTTTCCCTCCCATTTCATTATACACAAAAAGTATCAGCAGAACTCCAGTCATAATGTGTTATATAATTTCCATTCTCCAAAGAAAAGACTTTGACACTTTATCACCAGGGTTTAACAGGAGCTTTTTTGACTGCTTGTAAAATCTTAGGAAGAGTCAGCTTTCCTTAAGAAGAAGCCAAACATGGAAAACTACAGGAAGTTTTATGGAGCTATTTTGGTGAGCTCTGACTTTTGGTACCCTGGCAATGAAGGAGGACCCAGAGGTAGTATTATCTGCTGCCTTTATGAGTAGTTGCAGAACCATTTGTTTATGTAGTGGTTGTGTTCTGTTTAACCTGTCTTGTGTCCCTAACGAAACCAAATCTTATACCTAACAATTCTTGCCCGTGCAAACAACTTCCTAAACGCATTCCTTTTCCTCACTCCTTTGGAAAGCCTCTACTTGATCCAATTGTATGATTCTGAATTACTCAGCTGCCAAGCTTCTAAACCCATTCAATACAATCAAAGTGCTCTGTGAATGTGTAAGATGACATATAATCTGTGATGTACAAGTGCTGTGAAACTGAGCATGCCACCCAAAACGAAGTCGTTTTAGGCAGAATCCAAGATGAAAGGGAAGAATGGATAGTTGGTGGAGCTATGGCAGCACATTTAAGGTGTCCTGGTTACATGAAGCACAGTTTGCAATGAGCCTCAATGTCAGGTTAGTTTTTATTCAGTAATGTCACTGTACTGTTCCTTGTGATAAAAATATTCAAACTATTTCTTAGTCTGGAATGCTTTGAGATCTCACAGTGAGGAACTTGTCCGTTGGCATTGGCTTCAGAGACTCCAGTTGAACTCACATTAAGTGTTTCTGGATATGGCTTGCAATAGAGCTGTTTGAGCCTGCCTGTGTCTTTTACCAGCCCAGGCCCTGTACTGAAAACAGGGCTGGAGTGGAGGTGTTGGACCTCTAAGTCCTGCACTGCTGTTTTTCTCTGACCCATCAGGCAAGATGTGTAAGTGTTAGTCATTTCACATGGATGCATTTTTAATGGTCTTACTGGCAGCATCTCATACAGTGCTCCAGAACTTCTTTACAAATACAAGAGGCTGAAAACTGTAACTTACAAGTGAGCAACAGTTAATATGTTTTTAGTTGGATAGTGAGGAAATTCTTCTGTTTGTTAGCTTCCTAAGCTCTCAGACTAGTCTGTAAACTTCAGCAATGGAGCATCACTCAAGTAATAGACGCCTTTTTCAGCTGGTAGAGTTTCCATGTATGAACTTCCTTTCCTATTCTAATTTTGTGTTTAAAATCTGTAAGTCTATGAAATATTAATTCCTGATGGAAATGTTGGTTCTTATTTGTGTTTCTTCTTGTCAGTTTGCATGTCTTTGGAACCTGGTTTGGGACTTCATTTCTCTTTATTGCTGCTGTCCTACTCATCTATAAACACTTTTTGTTTCCTTTCCCATGGCTTTGTTGACATCTCCTGATCCTGTGCGGCAGTAGTTTTGAGTGACCCAGAGAGGTTGTTTAGACCTGGTCTCCATCTGTTTTTATTGGCATTCAGGCTTTATCACAATAAAGAGTCTAACTTCCTCTGAAAGCAGAGCAGCCAGAAGCATGTGACCTGTCAGCCAGTGAAGGCTTGCTTGATTAAATACAAACCTGGATGTAAAGGTGAGCCTTGCTCTCTGGGCTGCCCGTTAACAGACTGGCTGTAGGACGGTGCTCACTCAAACAGCCCCAGCCTGGAGAGTCTCCATTCCTGCTCGGAGGCAGTTGTTTTTCAGGTAGTTACTGGATGGGTATGGAAAGGTTAAAGGAGAGGAGGCATTTCATATTGAAAGTGGTGGTCTTTGGCGGGGGGGGGAAATACATTTTCTCTCAAATTGGTGCAGTTACAGAAATGGGCTCTTTATGTATGGTGCCTGAAGCTAGTCTGGAAGTGTGTCAGATTTCTAGTAAACCTTATGCACTGAAGTTACAAGAATGAAGTTCTGTTAAGAGCAAGCAATCTATTGCTGTCAGATGTTTAAAAGGTGGGTATTAGAGGAACTGAAACCTTTAAAGAAGGTCTGTTCACAGTTCTGTTAATTTTACCCCTATCCTCGGAGCTGAGCTATATCTAGATGCTTCTACAGTGAGTTTGAAAAGGCTTTAAACTTTTATTATTTAGAGACAAGGCTTAAAGGAAACTGGGAAGTCTAGCGCTTGCCTGGCATCAGGAGACTTCCACAGCGCCTAGAAAACAGGGTCCTCTTATGATTAAGCTAGGATGGACTACAGTGGTTTTTGATTGTTAATGCTTTGTCCAGTTTCAGCTCCTTGGTGTGCACTGAGCCTCAGCGCAGGCAGACTGCAGGAAGATGGTAGTTTAAGACCTGTGGGGAGCATGCCTCCCTGCTACTTGAAGCAGATATGCATTAAAATATTTGTGGAATTCAACGCTGTGGCTGTTCTTTTCCTGGCTGTGTTTGGTATGCAAACTGTATCATATCTAATAGCAGTCTGCTAACTCAGCTCAGGCTTTACTAGCTGAATTTGATTCTTCCATCTTGTGTTGCGATGCATTACCCTGATGACAAAGTAGGGCTCAGTCATACTTGTGCTTACTGTTATCAAAGGAGAAGGCTAGACGAGGCTCTGGAAAGTGTTTGATGCATGGGGGCTGTGTAGGTATCATCACCTGGAATCCAGCAGCTGTTTTTGTCAGGCCTAGAAGAAAAAATCCACAGCAGATTTTTGCTGGTGTTTTTTTGTGCAGATTTTACAGTTCTAAACACAGTGAGTGCCCTGACCTGGAACTCAGAGGCAAATCTGCCAGAGCTGCAGAAAGCACAGAAGCGAAACTCAACTCTTTTCACCTTAATTTCTTTGCTGTTCTCGACTATGGTATACTGTCAGGTTTGGGCACAGGATAATCCCCCCTAAAAGGTAAAAACATTACATCTGAAACCAGACTCTTAACTTCTAGACATATATAATTGTTTACTTCTTCTGCTGAATTTAACATTGAAAAGGTTCTCACTGGCTGTTCTTGAGCTCTAGCACCTCAGTATTGCAAGTCCTGATAAAAGCTTTTTTCCTTTTTAGCTTTTCCTCAAAAAGGAGGCTATACAGAAAGGAGCAGCTCAGGAATACATTTCAGTTTGCTATTTAAAAGAAAAAAGAAATGAAATCTTTATTTAAATGTCTGCTTTGATGGGAGGATTGTTTCTTTAATATATAGTAACTATGTGGCACACCATGAAGAGTTTGTATGACTGCATGTGCCTCTGCAGTATTTGTTGTATGAGACCTGTATAACATTTTAGTGAAGATAGGCAAGCGTATCATCTCGGTTTTCAGTGTTCTGAAACTTAAGTTTTTGGTCATCCCCGAAAGCGAAAGAATGAATTTTAAGCCTGTTAGTAAAAGTGCCACTTGTTTGCTCTATGGTGATCACCTTCAGGTTTAAGAGTCATGAACTCTGGGAAGTGATAAGAGACTATTGTTTTGTCTTTCATTTATCTTGGGGACTAAGTTTAATAATTGACTAAAGAGTTCAAGGCTGGGTTTTGGGGGGATGGGGTTGGAGATGGACAGTGCAAAGTTACTTTTGAGATTCTTCTGTCGTGGATAACTTTTTGGATGCTGTAATTAGTGCCTGCTTGTATGCTGTCTCTGAAGAAATGAAGAGTTGGTGAGGTTTCTGTCATTCCAGGAGTCACTGTTCCAAATCCTGTGGTGCTCTCACTTAAAATAATTGAAAAACTCAAATTCTTTCCTGATGCTGCCTTACCAGTTTTTAAAGAACGGTTCTTTATATTTAAACTTGTAGCAGTTCTGGAACAGATCTGATCTGATGATTGCTTGAGAATCACTGAGTATACTCCTTGCCTCTGAAGGAGAGACTTAAATCTCATGGGAAGGGTGCCCATCTAGCAATATTTGCTGAAATCCATTCTGCCACAGGGGTTGCTGGCCAAATGAATCTGGCAGAAGGAACTTGGGGGAACTATTAAAAAGGGACTGACAAGGTAACAGTAGCTCGCTGGGCTCCTTCTTCCTCAGATCTTGTGCATGTGGTTTTGCAGAGATAGGCTACATTGCTTAGGTCTATGGCTTCAGCTTTGGTCTTTCTTAATGAAGAAAGCTTTGAAGAGCTGCATAGTTGGCTCTTAGAAGTGTGAAGCCAAGTTTGTCTTGCCAAAATTTGGATTTGAATAGTTTTGATTGAGGCAGCACATCTGGAAAAGCTTTGTGGTGGGATCTGTCTTGAGTCTGCATGAATCCTATATTCATCAATGAAGGAGAACAAGGAGTAAGAGGTGTTAGTTATCTGCAGGATTCGCACTTGAGCTGTGGAAGAGGGAGTCTGAGATCCCAGGGTGGTTCTCATGAACCAGAACTCAAGAACCATGTGTTCTGTCCTGAAGAACTTGTGGGTTTTTTCTCTTTCCCCCTGCTCTGTGATCATTTGCAGACTTTTCTCTCAGTTGGGAACTGTTATATGTTCTGAATATTTGAATAATCTTGACTAGGGAGGGGAATCAGAGGGTGTCTTACGCTTTCCTGGATGTCAAGTTGTATTTCAATGCAGGCTTCTGTGTTAGGAGCTGAAAGCATCATGATAAAACCACTCTACAGCTTGGAATGACGGTGAGTGTTGTGAAGTGCCTAAATGTAAAACACTGAATGAAAAAAGATTGGATTTCTACTGACGTAAATCAGTTAAAAGCGTACTGTGAATTAGGAGGGGAGCAAGATGAATCTTGCTGGGAATGTCTCACCTAGGAAGGTGTCATCTGGCAACCGGTCACAGCAAGAACATTTTTGCATTCCTACACAGCTTTATTCTAGCCTAGTTGGCAAGAAGAATCTGATTCTTTTATTTCAGGGTGTTTCTCGTCCTCCCTTCCCCCTTCCCCTTGCAGGTTTATGTAATGAGATGCTTTGCCATGCCATGAATGAGCTGCAGAGTAATTGAAAAAGGAGTTTCCTGAAAGGGCAGGTTGGTTCTGGCAGGATAGGTTTGTTGCTTCCTTTGTAGCTCATTTTGGAGTTGTATTTCTGGTTTTTCATTATGTGGTTCTTGTAGCTTCAGGTCTAGTATGATTGACAGGATCAAGAGCCAGTATTCAAGAGAAGAGTAAAGCTTTTCAAGCTCATGGTCGCCTAGCCTTGGGGAGAGGACAGAAATCTGGGATTCTAGCAGACTGCTGTTTGCCTTCCTTTCCGAAGCTAAAGGGATGCTGTGATACTCCCTAACTGTGGGTTCCCACTTGGGTTTCATTGCAGGCAGTGATTATGCCCTGAGGGCTTATCTGTGGTAAATAAACTTGTGACCTGCTCCTTAACCCACATTGTGTTTTGGGGCCATCTTCTTTTTCTCAACTAGTGTTTTTCTGCCTTGCTTTAGTTTTGTTTAGCCTGAAAATAAGTAATGACTACTTCAGTGGGGAGGCTTCACAAAGATGCTTATTTGTGTGTGTTAAACTTCATGCCTTGTTACTGCTTTCTAGTTTGTGAACTGGCAAGCTAAAAGGCTGGGTTTTGTTATTTTCATTCTAGCTGGATTATAGCATGAATTTGATTGTATTTACAGGAGGAAAACCTGCGTATCAGGTTCTAACTTGCACAGGAAAAGTGCTAAAATGGCTTTTTAAGATAGAGCACTGAGGAAGCCTGCACGATTTATGTAGCAGTTGCCATTTAGCTGTAAATCCTGGGCCTCTAAATACTGAGGAGATGGTCCGAATGCTGTGATGATACAGTTTAGTGCTGGCACAGTTTTGGTGTAGTTTTTCCTTTAAATGGGTGTGTCAAGATTATTAAAAAAAGCCGAAGTGTTTGGGCACTGATAAGCGGTGGTGCGGAGGGGAGAGGCTTCCGCTAAACGCGGCTGCAGCCCATAAAGGGTGATTTTTCCATGTTCCTATTAGATGTGGCTTTTGTAATCTGTCTGCACATGAGGGGCTTTTGAAGCAGTTCATAAGGGCGAGATCACAAATGATCTTCAGCAATGAGAGATGGCAGATGTCTTCTCTCTTCTGACACACAGTTCCTGTGTGCAGGCAGTTAATTCACTGAGGTGAGCTGATTCCCCATTCAGCAGTCACTTGTCCTGCACTGCTCAACAAAGGAGATTAAATTTGTTGTGAAAGATCAGCTTGTTGAACTCTAACATGTAGAACAGAGTTTGAAGACTTGGGGATAGCAGGAAGTGTTGATTACTTGCGGTGACTTCTGTTTCCATTGAAGGTAGAGGATCCTTCTATCTATAGAGTGTTCAACCACTTAGGTCTTTACAAATCTTAGAATCAGAGCATGGTCTTGGAAGGGACTTCAGAGATTATCTAGGTCTGTCCTGCCGTGGGCCAAGGCAAATCATCGTAAAGACCTAGCCACCTGATTTGCGTGTGTCCCTCCTTAATCACTCTCTTTTGGTAAGCTGCGCCCCTCGGAGATGTGAGCACAGTGAAGGATCGGGAGCTGTATGCAGTGCTTTGAGGATCTTGATGTGGTTTAAAGGTATCGATATATAGAGTGGAAGCGAAGTGGGTCTCCGTTTGACATGTAGGGATATTCAGTTACAGAGGAGTTCACTGACAGGGAAAAATTTGTTTTGTGTTTTCTTTCCTCGATGCAGGATACTCTTCGTAAGAAATTGGTGTAGATGTTACTAATTGCCTGTGGCCAAGAGGTAATCTTTGGGAGATGTGGTGTTATTCTTTCTTTTTGCTTATTTATGCTGTTTCCTAAGCTGCTTTTCACGTTGTGTTACCAAAGTGAAAGAATGGCTAAGAATAGAGGAAGTGAGTTCAGTGGTTTCCATTTCCAGCACAGCATACCATTGACAGCTTGCATCTGCCACAGGCCTGAGATGGTTTGAAGACAGATGAAGGTGTTTCTTTCCTTCCAAGTCTGAGAATGGGTGGGTTTGAATTGAATTGAAGCTGATTTTAAGCTTTTGATAGTCATGAATTTTCAAGCAATTCACTTTTATGGTTGACTTGATGAGAACAAAGCCACGTGAGGTTTTCACTTACCTATTTTTCCTCATGCTTTACATTAAAGTTCTCCAGGTTCTCACTAAAAATGGCGATGAGTTTTGGCCTTATCAGATGAGAGGTTTCTCATGAAGGGTATAACAGAGGTCACATCCCATTTAAGGATAGCAAAGCTAAGCTCGTTTTTGCTGCCTGCTGAGTAGAAACGCTTCTAAAGTGTGTATCATACAGTTACAATAAATGCAACGAAATACCTACTTCCCTTACATTTGAGTCTTGAGCAGGACTGCAGGGTAGCATCAGAGTTCCGTTCTCGAAGAAGCAAGGGTGTGCACAAGATGGAGAAAAAGATGTCGACAGGTTCTACCCTTGTTTTAAATGTTTGCGGGTTCATTTTCTTGTGATTCTTTATAAGCAGCAGTGGCTCTGCACCTGTGCCTTCATTAACTACCAACTATTTACGTAAGTACACACGCACATGCGTATGGCACTGCTGGTGTAACTTCAACTGTAACAGGATTTAAACATAAAATTGGCAGGGGGATGTGGAGAGGAGCTCCAGGAATTAAAATCAGCGTCCACCTGTGGTGGCTGTGTTGTAAAAAGTGAAGTGTTCCTCATGCAGGTAAAATATGGAAATATATGTAATGTATGTGACTGTATATTGTTATATATCTGCATGGTGTGTAATTAATATGCATATGTATATAATATCAGTCTGAAACTACATGCAGGTAGTGTATGGAAAGATACTCACCTAAGAAGAAAGTATCTGTTGAGTATGACATTAAGCACTTCAGTGGACCATCAGGTTCACCAATCTTACTGCCTCTTAATTTTATTTTTGGGGGGTCTCTGAATGGAAGAAAAACTTTGAGGTACTTTATTATCTGAGAACAGGTGCATGAATGGATTGATTAGCTGTGATTTCAATGTGTTCAACCCAGGTGCTATATTTGGTAAGAATCAGATAAATGCTGAGAGTAAGCAAAATGTGGTTAACTTTTAATGTCTTTTATTGACTTTCAAGTGTCTTTTTTACTCATTGTATTTCAAGTATTCTTTCTCAAGGTAATAAATGGTACCTTGGAGATTTTATAGATAATAAAGTAGGCCTCATAATTGCTCTTTAATTTTATTGTTAGCCATAATTCAGAGGGTGCAGACGGTGGGACTTAAGAGAAATGGTGCAGTGCATGCTGGCTTCAGCAACAATGCTGTCGTACATTTCTGATCTGGCACTTTGATTGCTGATGTAACTGAGAGGCTGCACAACAAATTAATTACTGGGGTATTTTTTTGATCCTGGTTGTGTTTAGTTTGAATGTCTGGCCATAACATAACCTCTTTCCTTGAACCTTTCTGTAAGGCAGCTCTTTTCGTTGTAGTTTACCTCTGAATTCTCCCTTTCTCTGAAGATCAGGCTTTAGAGAGCAATTGCTTGAAATGGCAGTCCTTGAAACACCAGGTAATGCTGATAGCTTCCAAAGATACCAGTATGTGGTAGTGGATACGTGAAAAACAGACAAGTAGACATTCTAGAGTTCTCTTACCAACATTGTATAACATCGTTTGAGCTCATTATTGCATCTTTATCTAATGTGTATTTGAATACTGGCTCTCAGTGTAAGTGAGCTAGTCTGTAGTACTGCTACCGTTTTAAGGAAACTTCTGTCCAAATAAGACCTGGGAGATGCTTGACAATCCAGAGTATCCTAGCATTTCTGGGTCAGGTTTTAGAAACACTGTTGTAAGACAACAGGAATGATTTTCTCACTTTGACAGACTATTTAGAGATCTCCCAAGACTATGTTAAATTACCTGCTTTGGGGGATCTTGAGGATCCTGGGTTTGGTTTTAGATACAAGGCTTTTGTTCAGTCTCTGTCTAGGATTCTTTGAAGCTTTGTGTTTTCCACCAGTTGTACTTGGTGTCCCTTAATGAAATTCATTAATGACCCTTCTTAGAAGACTTGTTTCTGTAGAAGAGCTGTCCTGCGGCCGGAGCCTGAAGCAGTCTCACGCACTCCAGTGTGTATCATTACGTGTCTGTATGCTCTTGGAAGTTAAGATATTCAGTGCACTTTAACTCTGTTTCAAAGGAAGAAGGCAGACTTTAGAGAACAGGTATGTGAAAGGGTCAGAGATGAGGTGGTGTGTCAGCCAGCCCGTCAGTCCTGTAGCAGGATGCAGCCCCAGGACATTGCTGCGTAGCTGTGTTTACTAGAATCAAATGAAAATGCTTGTATACGCTGTGTTAGCAGAATGCTTGGTACAACTATTGCAGGTATGCTGGCAAAAACGACACTGTAGTGGTGTGGGGGTTTTTATTTGGGGCTTCTGTGCAAGTGGTTGAACTAGATGAGCCCCTGAGGTCCTTTCCAGGCTGAGTGTGTGGACGTGCATATGTATGAACACATGCAGTCATGGCATGTGGTTGGATAAGAGAAGAGGAGAGATCTTGCTGATCGCTAGCACAGGCTGTATCATGCTGGACTGGTGAAATGGTGGACTTCCTAAACAATGCAGAGGGCTTGTATTGTCACGCTGGTCCCGTTACTCATGCTGGTGAGATTGAAGCTGGCATGTGAATGTGTCTGTGCTTGTCGTGCTTGGTGCTGCTTTTGTCTGTGGAAGCAGGCATAGGGAGGGGAAGAATAGGAGACTTTCTTCCTAATTTGTCCACTTCTAGGTGTTATCTTCAGAGCGGTGATGATGGAGTCTATACACTGTCTATTGTCTTGTTACTGACAGACATGACTCCCATAGAAACCAGTGTTTATTTAAAAACCCCACCAATTCTTCATGTAGGCAGCTTTCAAAGCTTCTAAACCTTCACCCACTGAATGTAAGATCTGTGAAAGAACAGGGAGTAACAATGGTTGTTTTGCTCAAGAGTGTCCATAGTGTTGGAAATCCTAATTTCTACCATATTAGAAGCTCAGCTGGCAGCTGTGCTGCAAAAATGTATTGCTGTGTGTCCAAGGCATGTATATACACACAATTTGATTTGTATAAAGTATGTTTCCATCATTTTCTATACTAGGAGGAGGAGGATGGGCATTACTGCATTATGTAAATGTATGTTTGTTAAAAAGTAGTCTTTAAAAGTCTTTTAAAGTTTGGCATTTTGGGGGTTTGTTTTAAATTAGTTGTAGAAAAAAAATTCCTGTAGAACAGTAGTCTGAAAGACAATGAATGAAGAAAGGTGAAAGCTGAGCTGTTTGAAAATGCAGTCTTTGAGTTATGGAGTGTTCTGAATTTGAAGCCTTTCCACAGGATGCTGTCTCAGTATTAGCCATGGCTGGTCAGAAATATTTGCTCTTCTGCTGGAGTGTCCTTCAGTCCCTTGTCAGCCTTGGTGAATAAGAGGAGCTGTGAAGCTGACTTTGCTTGTTGGGTGAGGATTCTGTCAGAGTAGAAAGATGTGACTCCTTCCTCCAGTAGTCCCACACAGGTTGTTCTCTGTTCCACCTTGCCCTCCCAGGGATCTGCTGTGTGGGAAGGCCAGCTGTGCTCATCTCTCCCTGTACTCCAGCACTCCCATGTAGTGGCTTTAGGAGTTGGAAGTTCTGAGTTACTGGCGTAGCTTGGAGGAGAGTCTGGAATTCTTTGCTTAAGGCTTCTCCCCAAGCAAAAAACCCAAGTGTCGTCCTTCAGCTCCATCAAGCATTTGTGAAGGGGGTTGTATTAGCTGGCTATGCCTGGGACTAAATTACTTCTATCTGTCTGGAGGTGTTTTAAGGGATTTCACCTCAAGTGACCAACTGTTAGCATGAATGATTGGTGGAATTCTAGGCTCCAGATTGTGTCTTAAAACTAAATTTTTGTGAAAATGGGTTCATGGGAAGTTTTGCCAATCTTGTCTTTTATCTCTGTTGTTTCTTGAGGGGGTGTCTGGTTATTGTAAACAGGGAAATATCAGGTAATTATTCTTTATTGCAGGTAATGTAGTTTAGGAACACATTTGGTTAGTAGCTGAATGCCAATTCAGCAGCTTGGCAGCAGCTGGGTGGCACTCACTGCTGCTTTTGCTCCACTTGTCCCTACAAGAATTGTTTGAAACACATCTGAAAATGGGTTTTAAATTCAAACTTATTGAAAGATTATTACTTTTTAATCTTTTTATTTGCTTTATGTATTTGTTCATCTTTGAGATCTTTCACTGCATCTGTCAGCAGAACAAAATTTTGTGCTTAATTATTTCCCCAATGATTATTTTTTGCCCTTTTTTTCTTTTTTTTTTTTTTTTTTTTTTAAATGGAGCAGAACAGCACTGAGCTCAGTGTAGACAAAGGAGAAATTCCTCATTCTTCCTGCTTTAATACGGTGCTCAGGAGCAGCAGTGTGCCTGTATATTCACAGCCTAACTCCACAGATCAGCATGAATCTGCCATGCTACCTTATGTCCCCTCCTCTTGTGAGAGCACAAATGACAGCTTGGTAGATATGAGTGGTGAGCTGATTCAGCTGAAAATAAACCTGACAAATCAGATGGTTAACTCTCAGCTAAATCTGTTTACACCACATTGTGGAATAAGTTCTGGTTCTGGTAGAAGGGAAGAAGCGACAGGGCCAGTATTGGAACCAGCCTGTCCATTTTGGACTGGCTTTACATAGTGATGTATTTCTTTCATTCCCAGTCAAGATTTTCATACCCATTTGCAACAACGCCAGTGTAAAGATGTTTGATAACTATTTTGCTATATAGAGTAATCTGTGCCTTGGGTTGAGTGTTTGCATTTGCCAAAACTGTTACTGCTTTTGCTGGTTCTGAGTTTTGGAGTGTGTAAAAGATCTAAAGCAAAGCATCTCCCATGTTTTCAGACTTTGCAATTGAATCAGAGGGCTTTTGGAGCAGATATTTCTTGATCAAAGATTAATTTGTGCTGTGAGTTGCCTAGTCCTGGCAGCAGTAATGTGTTTAATCCTGTTGCTCTGCAAAGCTGGCCTATTCTCTTAGCATATTCACCTTACCTCTTTAAAGCACTTTTCATTAAACTCTCTTACTGTGCTCTGAAAATTGGTGTTCCTAAACTGGAGCGAGTTACCTACATCCTTCAGAAGCCACTGCTGTGGTTTTTGGATACACAAGGTTCTCTAAGGAGCAGTGTGGCATGCTTTATCTTGAAGGCAAAATGAGAATTTGCTTCCTTTTTGTTTCCCTCGTGACTCCTTGAATGGAGCTGAGAAATTTAAAATATTTGCATAATAATCAGTCTGTTGATCTGAAGAATCGTGGAATGGTTTGTGTTGAAAGGACCTTGAAGTCCATCCATTTCCAACCCCTGCCTTCCATAGAGCAGTGCTCCAAGCCCCTGTGTCCAACCTGGCCTTGAACACTGCCAGGGATGGGGCAGCCACAGCT
>JANRGW010034787.1:0-26823 GCA_024733675.1 Psilopsiagon aymara
CGGGCACGGTAAGGGTGCGGCACCGGCTCCTGTCTCCGCGGCGGGCGGGACGGGCGCTGACAGGCGGCCCTGCGAGGGGAGAGCGGCGATTCCAGCCGACCTCCGTGGAAGAGCGGGTGTGGCTGCGAGTGGGTCTCTGCCTGCCGGCGGTGAGCGAGGGCTGCCCCCGGAGCCGCGGCGAGCGCGGGCGGTGGGGCCGCTCTACAGGCGGCTGCGCTCCGAGTCCTCGAGCGCACCTCCGGTGCTGCCGGGAGGCTCGGTTAACGGAGCGGCTGCCTGCGAGGGAGTCAGGTTACTGCGGGTGGGGGAGGCCGGGGAACAGCTGCGAGCGAGCCCCTGCTGCAGGAGCTGGTTTCACGTTGTGTGTCTGAGAGCTGCGCCAGAGCAGCCCGGTGCTGCCTGTAAAATGTTTCTGAGCCCCGTGTGGTTAGTTGGCAGCTATTTCGAAATATTAACTCCGGTCCTCGCTGCTCTGACCCGGGCGCGCTGGGGTTTTTTCCCCTTTTGTTGGCTCTTATCCCTGAAAACGTGGTTACAGTACTTATAGATTCGTGTCTTTGCAACTTTAGCAAAGCATACTTTTAAATTGTCGTTGCTCATCGGTCAACTGATTGAGAAAGCAGTTGCTGGAGCGGTGGTAGTGAGGAATCTGACAGTTGTCAGATCTTGTGAATTTTCTGTCTGTCGTAATGCAGAGAGCTGATTGTTTACTTCTGTAGAAATCCATTATTAAGTACTTCTGAGCTTCGTTTAATTCCTTTTTTAATTACGTGATATTGTGGGTTTGTGTTTGTCTCCATGTGCAAAGTAAAAAATTTCTATTGGGGATTAGCTTTGGGGTATGTTTGAAAGTCCCTGGAAGTAAATTTCAAATCATAAATGCTTTTGAGCTTCTGTTAGAAGGGAACCTGGTCTGAGCTCGGCTCTCGTTAAACAAAGGCTTTCAATTACTTTTTGGGTTTTTTTATTCCTCTGCCCAATTCCTTTTGGCTTCACGATGCTTTAGTCTAAGCTGCAATCCAGCAGCAGATCAAGGAGGCTTAGGGAGAAACATCAGATGGTTTTGGTTAGTGTCCCTACCACTTGGAAAGTAAACATGATAGTACCATATGCTGCCCTGACTTTATTAAAACACATGTCCTCAAAATGGGAACAAGGTATATCAGTGCACGTTCTAGAGTCATAAGATTTAATGTCGTCCTTTATAATTTATTCTTTATCTGTCTAAATTAAATATTACCGAGGGAGGAATCCTTTTTCTTGAGCATAGTGCAGTATAAAATTATTAGTTCCAAATTCAACAGCTGCAGTGAACACCACTGTTCCCAAGTAGATTATTTTCTTAATAATAATAAAAAAACCCTAATGCAATGTTAAGTTTTAAAGTGCTTGTGTTATGACAATTCTAAAATCTCTGCATATTGTGGGAGGGGAAACATAATTTTACAATGAGAGTTTTCAGTGCTGAATTTTTGACTCTACTGACCCATAACTCTGCCTGGTGACTTCAGCAAGAGAGGCCAGGGCCTTGGACTTGGGTCTGAGATTTGCAAGCATAGTGTGATTTCCTTTTATGGGACTTCAGTTATTCAATCAAAACTAAATTAAGCTACATTTTAGGGACAAAACTGTACAAGAGGATCGTAAGCTGATGATGGAGTGGAAAAGTACTGTTCTCTTGTAGGGTTAGGTTAAAAAATAAGCTTAATAAAACCTGTCATGCATAATTACAGAAATGCTTGCTTTGACATTGCAAGCTTTGGCATTTGTTTCAGGTCTGCTGTCATTGAAGCCCTGATGACCTTGGTGAAACTTTGTTTTTTCATAAGGCTTTACTTGCCCTTGAACAGCCTGTCCATCTCGATTTCAGTATATATTTATGGGCCTGCATCACTGAAAACCGTCAGGATGTTTTTAGCTGCTAGTTAAAACTGTCTACTTGAAAATACTTCAAAATATCCCCCTCTTTTTTTAATCCGATTTTTATGTACTCTTAAAAAATGTCTTAATACAGTTGAAAGCAACTGTGGAGAAGTGATACCAACCATATCAAAGTGAAATATATAAAGATGTGATTGTACTAGATGCTGGATTAATGTAAGTTATTGTCTCAGAATAGCGAAATTATTCTTGTTTAAAGAGCTAGTACACATTAAGAACTGTAACTAATAAGAAAACAGCATTCACTCGGTGTTAAAAGGCACCAGAGGAAATTAGTTGCCTGTTTGATGCAGCAGTGGCTTGTCTCTGATACGTGAAAATTCTTTATTGATTTGCTTTGTGAAGGCAATTTTAATGTCACACACTGAACTGCATGCTGCTTAATTTCTTTATTAGGTCAATAAAGTTTGTTACAGATTGTACTGCCTTTTAAAGATGAAAATTCTTTTAAATACCATGATCAAATTATGTAATTGTTGGGTCATGATGTCTACAGAGCAATAAAAATAATATGTGGTGTGTGCTTTTTGTGGGTTTTTTTTGGCCCTGATTCTGCAGATGTTTGTGCTTACATATGTTTCGTTTTAAATGGCCAAGTGTGTCTTTTGGAATTAGTGGGTCTGTTCTTAGGCTTAATGTTAAGCCTGCATGTAAATGTTTTCAGGGTCAGGATTTATGTTCGCAAAGTTCATGGGATAAACCTGCTGTGTTTTCATACTGACTGTTCGGTATTCTGTATGTAAGTAGGTGACTTCTGCTTTGGATCTGGGAACTGGTTTGTCTACTGACATGTATGGATATGCTCCCAGCTGTGCTTCTGCTGTGTTACAGGGGGTAGCAGTGCTGTACCTCAGCTGACTGCATCCTTGCAATGTGATTTGCAGTACTACAGGTGTCTATTTCATTTCTAAACTATTTTGGGTGATATGAATTTGCATAGATATCAATCCTTTACATTTTTATGGATGCTTATTTTCAGCAATTATATATAGGTGATGTTAGTATTACAAGTAATTTGGGGTCTGGAAGACGGAATCTCTTGCTGAGTCTCTCACACTGAGCTGTGCATTAGATGGTGAAAACAAAAGCTTAATGTTTGATGCAAGATCAGGTAACTTGTGAACATGCAAGATTTTAAATAGTTTTTCTTTTCTGTGATTTTATTTTTTCCACCCAATTAATGGGAAATACTTTTATTTAAAAAACGGAAACTTGGGATGACATAGCTCAATATTTGCAGCCTACAAAGATGTTAAACAATGAAGGTTCCAATACCAACCCCTTTGGAACGCCACTTGTCACTGGTCTGTACTTGGACATTGACTCATTGATCTCTGTTCTTTGAGTGTGACCGCCAATTCCTTATCCACCAATTGGTCCATCTGTCAAATCCATCCAGTTTAGATTTTGTCTGGATGTGTTTAGATTGTCTCTGGATGTTGTGTGGGACAGTGTCAAACACTTTGTACAAGTCCAGGTAGATATCAGTCACTTTCCTCTTGCTAACCAACTCTGTGGGCCCATCATAGAAAGCCACCAAATTTATGAGGCATGGTTTACCCTTAGACAAGCCATGTTTGCTGTCAGCAGTCACTTTCTTATTGTCCATGTGCCTTAGCATAGTATCCAGGAGGATCTGCTCCATGATCTTGCGGAGCACCAAGTGAGACTGACTGGCCTGTAGTTCACCAGGTCTTCCTCTTTCTTTTTTTTTTTTCCTCTATTTAAAAATGAGGGTTATGGTTCCCCTTTTCCAGTCAGTGGGAACTTCACCATATTGCTGCAATTTCTCATATATGATGGATGGTGGCTTAGACGCTTCATCTCTCAGTTCTCTGTCAGAACCTTTGGATGCATCTCATCAGGTCGCATGGACCTGTGCACCTTTGGGTTCCTCAAACCTGATCTACAGTGGGCAGTTCTTCATTCTCCCAGTCCCTGTGTTTGCCTTTTATGACTTGCGCAGTGTGGCTGGAGCACTTGCTAGTGAAGGCTGTGACAAAGAAGTCCCTGAGTACCTCAGCCTTCCCCATATCCTAGGTAACAGGTCTCCTGTTTCCCTCTGAAGAGTGCCCGCATTTTCCCTCTTCTTCCTTTCATCAGCATACTTGTAGAAGCTTTTCTTGTTACTCCTGGTGTCTCTGGTCAGGTTTATTTCTGTCAGGGCTTTGGCTTTTCTAACCTGATCCCTGGCTGCTCAGACAATTATCTGTGTCTCTGCCAGGCTACCTGTCCTTGCTTCCAGCCTCTCTAGGTTTCCTGTTTGTGTTGTAGTTTCTCCAAGAGCTCCTTGTTCATCCATGTAGGCCTCCTGGTGGTTTTGGACTTTGTCAGGATACATCACTTTTGAGCTTGGAGGAGGTGTTCCTTGAATGTTAATGTGCTTTCTTTCCCTCCAGGGCTTTATCCAATGCTACTCTACTAAACAGAACCCTAAAGAGACCGAAGTTTGCTCTCCTGATGTGCAGGGCAATGATCTTACTGTGTACCCCTTCACTGTTTTAAGGATCTTGAACTCCACTGTTTTCAGGGTCACTGCAGCCAAGGCTGCTCTTGAGCTTCGTGATCCCCACTAGCTCCTCCTTGCTGGTGAGAACAAGGTCCAGCATGGCGCCTCTCCTTGTTTACTCTGATGTCACTTGCAGAAGGACGTGGTTCTATATTTTGTTGTAGAGAGATGTCACAATTGCTGTGTGATGAGGTGTGCAGAACTCTTCTGAAGAACTCTTTATTGTAGAGCAAAATGCAGTTTTATCAAGGAGTATAATATATGAGCTGATCCAATTTAAAAATGTGAATGGCAGTAATAAACAGTTCTAGATAACGAAGAAGGAGCTATGACTTTTCTTTTTCCTATCAATAGAGCACAAGGGAAGTGGTGTGTGTTAAAGGAGAATCTAAGTGTGTTTGGGCAAAGAGAAGAATCCACTAGTTGCAGAAAGGCAAAGCAGGGGTTTTGGATCAGATTGCTTGGCATAGTGTAGTGCTGTCAGACATTATTCAGCACAGCGGGGAAAAAGGAGCAACAAGCTCTGTATTGGCATATTCTTTGCAGTGGCAGTGATTCTGAAGTGTGCTACAGACTGTGCTTCTGACTCCAAACCCCTGAGGTAACACTGCCATGATGTGTTCCTATGACCACTTCCAAAGAGGTTGCACAGGCCCAGTGGAAGGTATGAGGATGCTGGCATTGTGCATTCCCGAGGGTTGGTTGGTTAGAAAATAATCAGGAATAAGCGCAGTTTATTATTGGGTTCAAGTCAGTGTTCCTATATCTTGACACTTCTGTTGATTCTTGCAGTTGTACTCATTGTGTAGATTTTCTTTGTACGCACTTTTTGCTTGAATCTGAGCTCTCCTCCACGGAGAACCCTCTCTTAATGCAGTGTCAGTTTCAAAATTTTGACCTGGAAGGCCAAAGAATGTTAGTGATGGAAGATTTTAAGCTCTTACCTAACTGTGCCTTGCTTTGCTCTTCATATGAGTGCTAATCCTTGTTTCTGAGTGCACACATAGGAAAAAGAAAGCTGGTGCAGCAGAGGTTTTGGCAGAACAGAAGCAAATGGAAATTCAAGCAAAGCTAAAGGAGGTGAAATGTCACTGCCTTGTGTACCAAAACCAGTTTGTGGAAAGTGGTTTTCAGTGGTTGCTATATTGTACTTGGATAAACTGTCATGTTCTGCCACAGGAATGCTGTGTTTGCTTTGAAAGGACCAACCCATGGGGATTTTTTCTGACACAAAGCAACTTTTCAGAGTCTAGGTGTGTTGTGATTTTTCTGGCTATCAGGTTTTGGTTGGCATTACTGAACAGTCTTCATTGCAGAAAGAAGCTTGGCTGGCAGCAGCGAGCCTTTTTTTGTTGAAGCATTTTACTTTGCCATAATGTGAATGTGCTTTTGTCTGTGGACCTTTTACTCGTCCCTAGATTAAATAGGCTGTGTCAGCACGATACCCTTATGGCAGTAGATGAGAGCCTATACTGGGGTTTTCTGTGGATGCAGCAGTGTCATTCAAATCATTCCCCTAACTGTCATTGTTACCTGGTACACCAGCAAAATCAACCAGAAAACCCACAACCCCCACAGGGCCCTTAAGTTAACCACGTTTTGACTTCAGCACAGTTGTTTTTCCCACTGCCGCCTTGTCAGTCTGTGCAGAACAATACATTCGAAGTCCATCTTATGGCTGGGTAACCTATATATAGGGCAAGTCACATTTCAAGGAAGACGCTGGAGATGTTAATATCTGTATATGCCTCATGGATAGTGCAGTGAATTTCTGTAATAGATTATATTCTTTAATATGGACCATATGAAGTTGCTTCTACTCCTGGAGGTTAAAAGTCATCAAAGAAAAAAAAAAAACAGCTATTGCCACTTCATGTGGAGGAGGATGCCTTATTGTTACTTACAAGTTCATGCATTTATTTATCAACAGCTCACCCTTCTTTGTGTTCTCGGCTCTCTGTATTAGATCTGACCTATACCATCATTTTCTCCTATATATTTTTTTTTTAACCAAGTTTACAATTTCTTTGTAACCAGACTGAAATAACTGTAAGTGGAAGTTGATCACACTACATCACAAGACCACATAGATGTGTTGTATAAACTTTCTGGTCATGTTCAAAGAGTTCGCTATATACCCCTGTGTGATCATACAGATGTAACTATCTTTGGTACAGTGTGTATGCAACATAGCTATCTTCCAAACCCTCGCTGCTCCCTGAGGCTGTTTTGACTATTAATTGAAGTAAGTTGTTTTTTAAACTTAAAAAAACCCTTTTTTAGTCAAGCTTCCCGTGGAGCAGGTTGGGGAGGATTTCCTTCTGTCTGGCCTCTTTTTCCTGTCACTATGTCTTTTTGCTATAGAGGGGTCTTCTCAGTGCTTTATTGTTAATGACAGAAGCTAATGAAAACTCAGTGAATTAGTAAAATAGTTCTATGTCTGTGCTACGTCTTGCATTTATGTTAATTAAAATTAGTACAAGTCAATTCCTGGGCTGTTTTTACAAGTAGTTCATTACAGCTGTCATTGCTGCTTCTAATGAAGATTGAGGTTTTAAAAATCACAGGGTTTCCTACCTTATACTAAACTAGTATAAAATGTTATTTGTTCAGTATTGAATGCCTTCAGAGTTTAGGTTCGCTTAACTATTTTAGTTGCTTTTAAAAGTTAAGGTAAAGATAATCTCATCCAGGTTATATTAAGCTAAAAATGTAGATGTGTTTGTGTACTCATGGATCTGTCATGCATTTCATCCGAATGTCTTAAAAAGATGTTAGATCTTTCATTGCAAAATGTACACATTACAAAGCTTCATAAGAATTCAGTGACAACCACCAAATGTGTTTGTTTCCAATCATCAGTAACAAAAGATATCTTTCTACTTCGCCTGGTAAAATAACCACTCTTCATTCTTGTTATCTGGGGGATCACTGAGCGTGTCTGTTCAGCACTGATACTTTTATATTCTATAGCTTCTGATACGTGCTTGTCTGTAGCTGGAAGTGACATGAACTGAATTTGGCTTCACTGCATGTACAGCAGCAAATATACCCATTGTAGTGTGTTTATACAGCGTGGGCATGTGCTGCATAAATAATACATTTTTGTTGCGTGGAGGTGTTTTTTTTCAGACTTTGAAGTTTTGACTGATAGCTACTGACTTACCTATTGACTGTGGTTCTCCTGCTTTCTGCGGGGAAATATCTTTCCAGTGAAGCAAAAGTGAAGGTGATTCAGTGGTGGTAAAAAGGAGAGTCAGCAGCACAGCTTCTCTGTGCACTTGACCTGAGCTGTCTTGCCATGTAAGCAGAAAAAGAGAATCTGTGGGAAAATTAACACCAAAGTGAGCGGTAATGCAGAATTTGGGGTTACTGGAGTGTGAAATGAAACTGTTACAGTTCTTTCTTCTTCAGTAAGGGATGTGTGCTGTCGACTAGCAAAATACTGTGGAAGTGTAATGCTTTCTAAGTCATATTTTGAAAAGTTGGAAAAGCTGTGGAGCCAGGAAATGTTCAGAACTAAGTGTCACACCACTGTGAAGCGGAAGATACTTGAAGAACTTCTGGGCACAGCTTGACATGTTACCTCCTACAGATGATCAGAACCATATGGATTTCACAACAGGTGTTGTTTGGTCTCCAGGTAAGTCTCAAGTTTAGGGAAGGCAACTTATTTCACACAGTAATGTCAGCATGGTGCTGGGATTTTTATTTTTCTCTGCCTCAAAGGGTCAAAGAGGAAAGAGGCCTGGTTTAGCTGCAGTACTGACTTTGAGGATAAAGAAGATGGTTTGTTCTGAAGTGTTGATATAAGTGAGGCCGTGTATGCCTGAAAACCTGCTAAGCAGGTGAAGTTAAAATGCAGGAGAGAACTACAGTGCACCCACACGTTAGGAGCAGTTGCTATCCCATATGTGCTGTTTTTCAGGTGATGTATTACACTCTTGAGTCCTACTTAGCCACCCCTACAGCTTGACCATACAGTTGAATCTGCAGTGGGGACTCCATGGGGTCCTTTGGGGGCATGAGAGTTCTTCTGCTTGCTCCTACTCCAGAGGAAGGCATTGCATTCACCACAGTTACAGCAAAGCATCCCTTAGAGATTTCTTTGGCCAGAGCTCAGTTGCTCCTGGTACAAATCTGGGTAGCATTCTGCTTGTCATTGAACTTACTTTACATATTTTCTATATATAAAATCTATTCCTATATATAAAGAAAGCAGTATAAAAAGGAGAAAAAACAAACCCTGTACTTACTCTCGTAGCAGGTTCTTTTTTCTGTCTTTTCAGATCTTAACTTAGAAATTCTTCCAAATTTAGCTCTAACATTAAACATTTTTTATGGAAGAATGATGTTGAAATAGAGTAGGTAAAAACATAAAAATCTGGTGCAATATGTTTTTACTAACTTAATTATTGTTCAATTCTGTAGTTTTTGCTTTTACTTCTTAGTTATAGAGTAACTGTATTCTTGTGCTGTCGGCAGTTTTAGCAGTGATGAGCTTCAGTAATGTGTTGTTCTTTAAATGGAAGATGCTTACAAATTTATTCTGAATATTGATAATAGAAAATGTTATGAACAATTTATGGGGTTTATTTGGGGGATTTTCACATAAACTGCCACAACAAAAGTTTGGAAAACAGTTAATCAGTGATGGGAAAATAATGATATTTATAAGACAGGAAGAGTTATTTTCTTAATTTTCCATCTGCTGAGTAGGTGCCTATAGAAAAACAGATTTCAGATTGATTTTTGCTGTCATGATAATTTTTTTTGTAGTCCAGAGATTCAGTTCTATCCTTATTTAGTAAAAAGCTTATTCAGTTTTCTGACTTAAAATTAGCCTCCCTCTGAAATTTGAAATGAAATGGAAGCAATCAAACAAGATGGAATAACCAATCATTTAATCAGATATTAAACCTGTATTTAAATATGTTTAAATATTTATTTATAAAATTGCATTTCAGTAGATTGAGAAAACTCTTTATTGGAAAAAATGCTCTGCCTTAACATGAATTGGAGAGGATTAGGATAATAAAAAGAATTGCTCTTTTCTGTTTGAGAGGGAAAAAATATTTTCCCCCAAGGTTTTGCTTTTAAAACTATCATCTTTCTCCCCCCCACATGTTTTCAAATACATTCTGCATTGTTTTAAAACAACTCTAATCTTTAATGCTGTTATCTGTAAACTTCCTTTGTTTACTGAGGGATTTTTTTTAGATTATCGAATCATTTTATATACAAATCCTTCTTTTCTTGATACATACCGTAAGTCTCCATTGCATGCCTGAGGCAGTGCCCCAAATGAAGCTGACTGACATCAATTATTGATGATTATTCTCTGCATGCTGGAAAATGAGCTTGAGTTTCTGGTCTTGATTCATGGTTTGTTTCAAACAGGGGGTAATGAGAGCAGATGCAGGGAGACACTGGAGTTTGTGCATTGATTCGCAGCATAAGCGTAGACAAGGTACTTAAGAGTATATGGAATTGGGGAGAGAAAATAATTGGAGGTGAAGTTCTCATGGGGTTTTAAAGAACTTGATCAGTGTTTTCCTGGTACCCATACACCAATATGAGAGGAGCTATTTTCTCTCATCTTGTCAGTGATATTTCATTATACTGGGGCATGGAATAACACTTAACAGGGGGGAAGAGCCCCTCCATCCCAATTCCCCATCCCACCTACATGCAGCCTGATGGGATTTGCTCAGACTCCATCGGACTTCACAAGCTAAAATTGTACTCCATATTACTTATGTACCAGTAACTTTCAGTGAGGTATTTTAAGTGTGAAATCAAGCATCCTAACATTGAAAATGTGCTTGTGCCTCCTTCATGCTGCTCCCTTTTGTGCCTGTCCTTTGCATGGGACTGGGCTGCTGGGAAGAAAACCTGAACAGAAAGCAGCAGCTGGTTTACAGCACAGGTTCAGGAGGGTTGGAGAAAACTGACAGGCGGTGGGTAAGCTCAGAAGTGGCCTTTCTTATTTTTTTTTAAATGAGCTTGCAATCTGACTCGTTATGTTTTACCATGGCTACCTGTACTTTTTCATGTTGTCTTTGTAAATAACTGCAGCAGTTGGCAGAAACTGTATCTTTAGTAAAACTCTTACTGCTTATGAGGTTTAAAAGGAGCTGGCAATACTGCCTGAGTTACAAAGAGCTTAGAGAAAACTTCATTATCCCATAAAAGAAAAGTAGCCTGTTTGTTTGTTTGTTTTTTCTGAAGGCAAAGTGATCAGTGAGGATTTGGGTCCGGCTGGGTTTCCCCCACCACAAGTTCTTTCCAATGCAGACAGCTTCTCGCAGGTCCACTAGATTTCTGTATAGAGCTTTCAGTCTTGGGTGATGTTTTGGCAAGCCATCTGCATGCTTTCTGAAGAACAGACAAAAGAAGGGAAATACAAATTTTCTCAAAACCCAGTGTGGAATTTCTTGGGACAGAGCAAACTCTGCAGGAGCGTGGGGATTTCTCATGTTTGGAGTTATCAGAATCTGTTGTATGGAAGAAGGTCAGGTATGAATACAGGAGCCTGATGTTTTGCCATTGGGACTGTCCCTCCATCCTCTGAATGCAGGAGTTCAAATGCCAGATGTCATGGGGGAAGTAAGAAGTAAGCAAAAGAGGATGCATCTTCGAAGGACGAATCAGTGTGGTGAGAGCTTCCCTTGCTGGCAAAAGCCTGAGTAAGCAGGTGGGGCTGGCAGCATGCCCTGAAGGTTAATGCAGTCGGTCACCAAGCTGGAGGGGGAGGCGAAGCCCTCTGTCTGCTGAGGTTCTCAAGAAGGATGCTCTGAGAAAGCTTCTGTCTGCTGCCTCTCATTTCACCTTGGTCTATAGAAATGATAGCTAGGACAGAGACATCAAAAGGCTTAAAATAAAATAAAATGAATTCAATATATATAGTATCAGTGGTATTTAGAGCTGTGTTGTTTCTCCTGGTGGGCTCCAAGCAGCCTAGGACCAGTGTTTCGTTTCTTCTTCAGCTCAACCTCCTCAGAAGCTTCCTTGGACCCTCCCATCTGCCCAAGCTGCCCAGTGCACTAACTGAGGTTTTATGGTGCCTCTGAGGCTATTCCTGGATGTCAAGTCAATATGGGAGAAATACTGCCAAATTTTTTTAATGCTAATGCAGGAGAGGTCTAGCTGAGCACAGACAGTGATATAGTTAATTTTCCAGGCTGTTGCTATCTTACTCTCAGCTGTCCCTAGACATCCTCACCATTTTATGTTTCCTCTCTAATGGCATGAAGCCAGGAAGTCATAATATCAAAAGTCAAATGTACCAGAAAATATAATAAATATAAATATAATAAATTAGAGTTGGGCTAGCACAGTAATTGAAGAATAAAATGAATTTTAAACAACACCAGACTGCATTATGAACTGATTGCTATGCACGAAATGCGCCAGAGGAGTGTGACTTCATGTAGATTTACTATTGATGGCAGCATTTCCTAGATTGCTACTGGTAATAAAGAAATGAAAACAGGTTGAACTTTTGTGTTAGTACCACAGCATAATATTGCAGCAAAGGAGAAGTACCATTCTAGTTACACTGCAGAGTAATTCAGGAAGAAAAATTTTCTCTGTGCTTATTTATTTATTTAAGAGCTTTACATATGTTTAGCGATTTTAGAGTTTATAAAGCCACAACGTGAATTCAGCCTTTGGCACAGAAAGAGCTAAATTTGTCCTCAACTCCTAATGTAATTCTTCCTCTCAATTCAGAAAATTGAATTTAAGGACCTTTGTTGTCCTTAAGGAATTCTGAGGCAGTTTGCCAGGTCAATTTTACAGCAGATAGTCTGCATATTTTGTTTGAATAATTTTCTTGTATTTATTATTTCATTCAACCCAGGTAATACACTTAAGACTTGTAAAAATAACTTTCTAGTTGCGATACTGGTAGAGATATTGGGAGATGGCATGAGAAGTTCCGGTCTTGTGAGCCAGAAGTTACCTTGGCTGAGCTCTGAAAGCTGAGCATCCATGTTCCCCCGGTCTGTTGAAATGTGAAATGAGATAGTGCTGGTGAAAGCCTCCCTAACGGTTGCTCTTAAAACCAGAAGCTATGGAAAAGCCTGTGAAACAGAAAGAGGCAGTAGCAGGTAGTTGCTGAAAGGTGACAAATGTTGTTTGAGCTGCTGGGTTGAAGAATCTGAGCAAGCTGTGTGAAAGAGGGTCTTATACAGAGGTGTCGGTGTTGAGGTCATCTTGCTGCTGATATGCAGAGAAACCTGAAAAACACTTTGACAGTACTTTATTTTCTATTCATCCTAATTTTGAGAATGCAAAGGAAATTTTTTTAAGAGATATTTTGAGACAATAATCCAAGCTCAAGGCAAGACTTTCTCTCTGAAATTATGTTCTGTGGTGAAATACGAATGAATAGAAGGGGCTGTTCAGTGGTAGAAATCAAATATGTCTTCTTTTGTGAGAGGGAGGGGAGAAGGACAAATCCTGTTATTACTGCACTGAAAGAATCTAATTTTGTAGTGATAAGCAGTATGATTTTTTAAAGTGAGTCCTTTAAAGTTTTATTTAAACATGAAATGGTATTGTTTATTTTCATTATTCTTGTAAAATTGAAATAAGGCTCTCTACCAGAAATAATAGTGAAATACATTTGATTTTTAAACTAATTTTGTTAAATAATGAAAAAATTTAGTTTTTGTGAGTTAAATACTGTTATATATACAGTAAGCTTTAGGATTATTGAACTAATTCAAAGTGCTGTTAAATCCCTTGATTTAAATTACTTCACTGTGTCACTGCCTAATGGAAGCAGAAATTAATCCAGAAGATGTAATTAATAAACAACTTACACCCCCAATGTAATATTTAAAATGAATTGTTTTTCTGTATGTATTTTGATCACTTATTAACGTATCTCCTTGCATCCATCCTGCATCTCCATAGAAGTAGGCTTAGGGATCACTGGGAGGCAGGAGGGAGGATATCTATGCCTGCCTCTCCAGGTTGCCTGGA
The DNA here is from genome assembly GCA_024733675.1 of Psilopsiagon aymara. Taxonomy (NCBI): domain Eukaryota; kingdom Metazoa; phylum Chordata; class Aves; order Psittaciformes; family Psittacidae; genus Psilopsiagon; species Psilopsiagon aymara. The sequence goes on from JANRGW010034787.1 coordinate 13,445, forward strand.
GAGATAGTCAGGGCCAGTTTCATCAACAAGCCACAGACCACCATGGCTCTGGCTCTTTGAACTTGTGTAGCAGAAAACTTGGAAGGATGGTGTTATAAAGGCAAAAGTGAAGTGCCCACTGAAGTGAAAAATTCAGAGCTCTCCTGAAAAAATTTAGAGCTACCAAGGATTCCCTGTTCCTTTTCCCCATCCCTGGTGACTTTTGGTGAGTTACACAAACACTGTTTATCTTTGACAGCTTTCCCCAGCAGGACGTGACACTTAGACAAATACTTGTATGATTAAGCCTTTCTCTAGCTGTGGTCAGTGTCTTTTCAAATGCTTGTTTCCTAGTTAACCTAGCCTGTGAAATCTGTGTACTATGCGCATGCTCTTACTACATGGTAAGACCACTGGAGAAACTTTGAGTGCAGTTATTGTGGGTAGATTGAGTTCTTTTGAAGTATCCTGGAGCATTATATTCTTTCATGATTTACTAGTGGCATGGAAGAAGGTGAGTGTTTCTCATGAAGTTTATTGCAATAGTAAATGCTAGAAACAAGTCAGCAATATTGAGCAGTCCAGATTGTTTTGGAAGCTGCAGGCAGTTGAATGATACATTACAATTAAAGCAATATGTTTTCTGTAATCTTTAAAAGCAGAAAATCTAAGTCATTTTCACAGTGTGAATGTGTCCTGAAAACATGAAGCACTCATCATGATTGACCACTGGAAAACAACTCTGTGTTCAGTCCCACAGTAACATGCCTAAGACTCTTTTAAGGATGGATACCTAAGAGGGTATTAACAAGGAACCCAAAGATGCTGTTGTTTGGGTATAGGGCACAGGTGGTAGTGGGGACCTGCCAGTTTCTGATGTAAATGCCCTGAAAGAGTTAACACATAAAAGCTCAAAGACTGAAAAAAAAAAGAAGTTGCAAAAATTGTTAAAGGCTGCTTTATGGTATTTATTCAAGAAGCCTTCTTTCCTCATCTAATTGGTAAATAAACCATAGTGATAAAAGTTATGGGAACTTTCATCATTTTGAAGAGATTTTTGCATATCTGGTGGTATCACTGACAGGCAGCTAATACACCTCAGTAGGCCTGGTAATGGTTTGCTAGAGACTGAGTAAATATCATAAACACTTAAGGACGGGAAGCCCTCAGGAGCAGTAAACATGACTAGCAAAAACCAATACGATATCACTGTCAGGTGCAGAATTGCAGAAATGTGTATTTAATGTGAACACACAAAGTAATCACTTCAGCTAGATACGTTGTGCAGTGATGCTGTTGGGATCAGAGCTTAGTGATGCAACTTAAGGAATGCTTTTCCTGTAGTAGGTGGGCAGGGAGTCAGTGCTGTGTAAATCACTGATGTTATCCCAGGGCTGCTGATACAGGGGATTGGGGAGACCAGAGATCCTGAGACCAACATGCGAGGCAGCTGTGTCCATCCTTGCATGCCACTGCTGCTTCCATTGCAGACCACTGGGGTTCTTTTTGTGGTATGTTGTTGAGCCCCATAAGGAAAGCCTTTTAGTCTGGCAGTCTTTCTGGTGGAGACTACTGTGCTTGAGGATTCTCTTCAGTCTGTTATTTTTAATTATGTATGCCCCAGGGCAGGTATAAATGAATGCTACTAGTGTGTCCATCAGATGAGGGCAGCTCATAAATTCAGATGTTGCTCTGTTTCATGTTCAGTCAAATCAACTTTGATGGGTGTAATGTAGCAGCACAAAGGCATTTTGAGTTTTATGAATGCAGGAAGGAATATTAATTCAGTTCAACTTTATACCTGAAAAGCCCAATAAAAAAAATCAGGAAGAGCTCTTCACGTACTTTGTTACCTTGTTTTCCTACTTTGGTAAGAGCTGCTTCTCTTCAGCTTTAATAAAGGATGTAGTAGCTGAAAGGAAGCTTTTCCCATGTGAAGGAAAAGGGTGAGAAACTGCAAAGTGAGTTCGTAAGATCATCAACTGAAATATTTCCTGGGGCTTACATAGGATCCCTCTGGATGAAAATGGGAGAACTACAGGTATAAACTGAGTTCCCTGCATGAGGTAATAGTTTGTTTGAAGTGGCATACCAATAAAATTGGTTTTGTTTTTTTCCTCCCACCTCTTCTATGTTTTTGAAGAGGGTATGGAAAAAGCCCATCAAAAATGTTCATAAAGGTAAGACCTTTATGGTTGTCAGTGACTTTGAGGTTCTTAGGTAAAGGCATCAAGTAAGTGGAGTACACACATTATAGTTATATCATGGGCAGTATGTCATTCTGTCGCACCTCACAAAGTTAAAAATGTCATGAATTCAAGATGTGTTTCCTTGTATTTATGCAATTGCTCAGCTAAATAAACAGGACATTTTCAATTATAAGGTGCCATTACCTTTGTGTGTTCTTGTCATTTATGAAATCAATGGGTGGTTAATTAAATTGCTCCTTTGGACTCTTCTGAAGGATGTGTATTAATTATATTTTAGTGGTGGTATGCACATTTCTCAACTTTTTAATGAGGGTAGAAGTTGCTTACCTCTTCCTTCAGAAATACATGTTGGTTTTGTTTTGTTTTTCTTGAGGTTAGTAGAACATTTTATGGTGGGTTTTTCTTCCTTTCCAATAAAGCATCATTATTTAACTGATCCTTGCAACATGTGGCACCATTACCTGAAATCACGTCTTAAAATCTTAATTTTCCTGCTGCAAAGCACTGCTAAATCTCTAAGTCTGTGCGTCAGATCCCATGTTGATAGAGCAAATAGGTTTCTCATTCAGGAGGAGAATAGGCTTCCTTGAGCTGTTTGGTCTTTTAAAGACACGGCTCCTGAATCTCACTGCCTTCATCAGTAGTGAGAACAGTGCTGGTGTTTGGGAGTGAGTGGGGAACCTTGCAGCAGGGCTGGGCAGCAGCTTTGCTTTTACCCCCTTTGCGGTGTGGCGTTTCATAGTGCTGCCGAGATCCTCATGCTAAAATGTTGGTATCTTAGCAAATACCATTTCCAGCTATGACTTTCTTTTTATTTTACTTAATGACATTTGTGTGCCAAAGGAATGTGTAGTATTGGTGTGTTGACAGAGGAACACTGTACCAGGATTGGTTTGTATTGGTTCTCTAGATGAAATGGTGTGTTAGACTCCAGTGCTCAGACCCAAAGAAAACACCCCAAGCCTAGTGTAAATATCCTCAACATTGTCATTTTAGTGCCATTGGAAATATCTCTAGCAGAGGTCAAAAGTTTCTGTAGCTCTCTCTAGTCTTTGAAATACCATCACAAGTTTCATCTCATTGTAAGGAGCAGAATGGGCCTTACTTCTGACAGGACAATTTATTTAACTGGTCTATTGTCCTCACCAGGGGTGTTGTCTCATCCAGGCCACACAGCTCTCCTGTGAACCAGAAGGACATCAGTTCTCTTCATTACACTGTTTATCCAAGCCTGTTTGTTTAAGGCCAAGCCAAGAGTAGTCAAGGAAAACAGTTTTGGTACTTTTTTCGGATGGGTAATTTACTTTGCAATCATGTTTTCCCAAGTGGAGGGTAATATAAAGACCACCCTGAAGTCTGAAGCATCCACTGAGACCTCAGCCTGAGCCCTTTGCTGCTGGAGTGTACGTGTCTACTACTGATTTATGGTCTTGTTTGTAGGTTTAGGTTTTTCTTTCATCCGCTTCATAGGACTAAGTAACTGAAGGGAGAGGATGGTGTCTTGAAAGATATGGTGGTTATCACATTTAGCTGGCCGTAGACTCTCCTGCATGTCATTTGCTTTATGTCCAGTATAATGGAAAAATAATACTTAAGTATTCAATTTGAAGTGGAGTTACTGAAGTCAAATATACTGGAGGATAGTGGCTTGTAGTTTGAGTCTGCAAATATGCAGTATATCTAGTACTCAAAATGCTAGGATAGGAAGTTAGGTAATTTAAAAGAACACCAGAACGCTGGTTGTTTGGTTGGGTTTTTTTAACTTCTTTTTTAAATGACACAAGCAGCATAATTTCAGCATGTAAAACTGACTTTCAGCACTGAATACTCCTCTAGATACTGATTTATAAAGCTATATAGAAACTGAGAGTTTTACAGAAAGTATGTGCAGTTTCACCATTTCCTTTATTCTTTTTTTAAGCAGAATTTTCTTAAATAGGGGAGGGGAGGAAAGAAAAATAATGCTATTTAATGCAGTTGTGGGTTGTTTTTTCTTGCAGACATTGTGTTGCTTTGCATAATATTCACAGCGTATGGAGAGCATGACAGAGAATGCGTGTGTTGTAAAAATACTATGTACGTGAAGTTAATGTAAGTATTTCTCTGTGTGATACCCACACAAGCTTACCGGGTGTGCTTACAAAGCTGTGATGTGCTTGATGTAGTAGCACCGTTTCATTATGCATTCATGAGAGATTGCTGGTGACATGTTAGCCAGCAGTTAATTTTAATGTTAGGTTTAGGATTTGAAAAGGACACAGTGTAACAGAGCGCCTGCTGATCTTTTACACTGGCTCCAGCTCTGGTTAGTATTTACTGAGCCACAGCTATTAGGGCTTCGCTCTTGTTTGTGCGAGGTTAGGTGATTAGGTGAATTTACTGCTGTAAGTAAATCAAACCCCAAGAGCTGCTTAGTGGTTATAGGAGGGGCCGGTCCTGTTTTAATTACCCACTGGTGAATTAATCTGTGTATGCTGGCATGCCGACAGCCTTTTTCCTTGACGTTTCTTGTTGTCATGTGATATCCCCTCTTCCAGAACAACAGTATATTCTTTTCTTGTGTGTTGGGCAGGTAAGCTGTAATCCTTGCCTCTGTGGGATGGAGTGGTAGCAAATGTAGACTAGAAAGGTGATGAAGGGAAGGGGCTGTCATGCTCTGTGCTGCAGGTTTTGTAATACATCCTTGGAGCCAGCTGCCGAGGATCATACCGGGGTGTTTCCGAGGCTCCGCTCGGCTTTTTAAAGGTGCTGCTCTTCACAGGCTAGGTGCCGAGTGCTTAATTGCAGGCTAGACCCTGTGACAAGAATTACAAACCAGAAATGATGGGAACGCTTTTGACACGGCTTGTTTCAAATGCGTAGGCTATGCTAACCCGAAGTGTAAAGTGAGTCTCTCTTGAATTAGCTGCTTTGTGCTTTTTTTTAATATATATATATATATATTCATTTCTCTTCATGGTTTTTTTTCCTCAATTATACAATTCTCTGATATGTTGTATTTAACGGGTTGATGCTTTGCAAAATGTTGTGGATAGAAACCTAAATTTCACTTGGATGAGTACAAAGGCTTTTTCGGTGCTCTGTGTGTATGCATATGAATTTTTAGATTAAGATTTTAGTTCTGCTCAGTTGTAAAATTTAAGTTTAAAAGCACATTTCATGAATTACATGAGATTTCTGACATACTTGTAATCAGAAGGTGAGAAAAAAGGTGGACTGAAATAAAAGGAAACATTTATGCTGGTACAAGCAGAGGTCAGTGTATATTCTGGCTGATATTAAACCAACATCCTCCTTTCTCATGGCTATCTGTATTATTTATAAATACATGAGATGTGTATTGAGAGGGTGTCTGGGAAATAAGCTCTTAAATGTGAAAGCTCTTTGGTCTCCTAGGATACGTATGTAGTGATAGTTGTACAGTTATCCATAAGGTTTTCCAGTAAGCATCCTAGAAACCCTGGTAAACTTCCAGGTAGGCTTTATTACTACCTTGTAAAAAGGGCTTCTCATTTTGTTGAGCATTGTGCAGGGCATGCAACTTTAACACAAGTTCTCTGGTTCAAGCTTCTTTAAAAGCAAAAAGGGATTATTATACTTCTGAAAAACAGGATGAAAAGCAGAACATCAGTTGTGCATTTGTTTCTTCTTTTTATGAAATCGTTTGCTTTCAGGATTTCTTTGTAGAAAAATAGAAGCTAAGAACTGTAGAGTGTAGGTATTTTCAAATAACTGTACTTAAAGTTTTCAAGTGGAAATGTGAGATGTTGTCCCAGAAGAATAATTCCTGTTTTGCTGTTTTTCCAGGATCTGGGGAGGGGAAGGAGGGAGAGAGAAAAATGGGAGAGCAAGTGAGGCGTTAGGTCTGTCTGTGAAGAGGGGTTTTAATTGAAGATTTGAAATTGTTGGTAAGGGTTCAGTGGTTTTGTTTGTGTATTTTCTTACCCTGAGCATGCTATGTACCATTGTTTACAGTAATTGTTTGGGACAGGGTTTTATAGCTAGTTCATTACATGCTTTGACCCCCTATTTGCAGCTAAAATAGGAATCTCTGAGCCACAGTATCCCCTCGGGCACAGTCACAAGTCAGAAGGGAGTTTGGAGGGGACTGGAGAATGTGGGTCTCCAGCCAGCTGGAGCCCCAGCAGACGTGGTGTTCCCAAATCAGTCATCCAAAAAAATCCATCTTGTATTGCATGGGGGAAGACTGCAGTGATTTATTTTCATGTACTTAGTGAAAAAAAAAAAGCAAACCAACCATAAGGATTCACTGTAAACCCTTTTAGCTTTATATTTACTTCAATTTAGTAGCAGGGATTGGCTGAAGCTAAAGCAACACAACATACTTTAGCAAGAAAATAAGTACCAGTTTGGAAACTAACCTTGCTGTTCAGTTAAACCGGTCTGTACGGACAAGCAATGAATCACAGTTCGTATATTTCCAGTTCTGAAATTTATAAAGAGAAATGTATGGAAATGGCTGTTTTTAGCCAACCTATGCTATATCACTGCAGTAGCTTTCTAGTATAACTTCTCAGTTCTTTGAAAGGTTTCACTTTTTCCATCTTAAAATTGTTCAGCTGGGATGGCCTTTTCAGGACTCTTTCCCTTTCTCTGTATGCTTCCTTTGCATTCAGTCAATATGTGGAGGCAGACTAGTTGCTTGGGATTTTATTGTTTCTGTGTTCTCATCCCATATGACTGACAATAAGAGAGTGTTTCTCAGAGTCTGCTGCTTTTAAAGTAAGATATCTCCCTTGAATGAAAATCTCATCATGCTCTTGACCATACTCCTGGTTTTCAGATTGCGCGCAGAAAAGACAGGATGAAAGCTTTTAATTGCCCTGTTTGCCCACCTCTTACAGGTGAACTTCTGACTAATTCCTTGAATCCCCATTGCTGCTGATGGGAGCAAAGAGGCTTCGAAGTATGTGATTTGCAATACTCCATCCACTGTATGCTAGTGCCATTGTATTAACCTTCCCTTATCAATTGTTATTACTGTTTCTTCTGTATGAAGGGTAGGCAGGGGTCTACAGCAGCACTTGGGGTCTCAGCATCTTAGTGCACAGCACTGCTCCCCTTTCATGAAAAAGAGATATATCCCATGGGAATGTGAATCTTTATCTCAGAGACAGCATAATCTGTTGGGTTTGTTTACATGGCTCCCAGTGCAGTAGCAGCGTTGTCTGTGGTGGTTTCTGGCTGTTGGACAACATAGCAATTAAAAAAAAGAAAAGTTTATAAAGTCTAAAAAATGTTTCATCTGAGTATCTGGCATAAAACATGTGAAAGTATTTAGCATGGGTTAGGCTAAAAAAGTATGGAAATAAAAGAGAGTTTGAATTTTTTATGTCTGTGTACCTAACCTAACTTGTTGAGAAGTGCTTGGTTTGGGAAAATGAGCATTGTGGTTAGGGAGTGCAAAGAAGATGGGTGCTCTGGAGGCTGAATCATCTTGGAGAACTTTTTCCACAAGCACTGCTTAATGAAGTAATACCCTTCAAAGCAAGACTGGTATTTTAAGTGCTAGCTCATAAGGGCTGAATACATAGAATAAATGAGGAAGTTAAAATTGTATCATCCCCCACAAAATCTCAAATGCAAAATTTCAGCGTGCTGAGAAGAGATTGGACAGGGAGGAGGAGGAAAAGGTTGGCTCCTTCCCAGTGTAGTGTGCTTCTGTCAGCCTCTATTGCTGGAACCATTTTGACCACGGATACAGAAAAGTGATGCCTGAAGTTAGGAATCTGAACTTTCTACCTGGTGGGGCTTTTCAGCGCATCGCTCCTTTCCCAATCTCTTCCCTAAATGTGGTGAGCCAGAATTCCCTACTGATGTGAGTAAATGTCTTCTGTATCTTGCAAATTCATGATGAAGTATCTGAGAACTGAAATGCAGTTTTCTTTCTTAATATTAGACTTTCATTTTCCTAACAACTCAGCTGTTGTTTGCTAGATAGAGTCTGGATGGCTCCCCATCACAGCAAACTTCTCGTGACCAATCTCCCTGTTTGATTGTAGGAGAAGTAGCTTTCTCTGAGCACTTAAACCTTCTTGTACTTTTACTGGCCAATTTTATTCTAGTTTATTTCTTTATAGCTATATTAGTATATCTGTTATATATAATTTCTGCATATGGCTACCAGTTTGGTGTTTTACATACTTGCATGTCTTTACTATTTTTTTATTCCTTCGATATTATTTTAATTTGTACTCCTCTCTTTGAAGGCAGTGATCTTCCATTTGTCGGCCTTTGTTTAGCAACCTTGGTTTTTTAAACAAAGAGAACAAGACTACCAAAGAAAGCAGCCAGAAATGCTGTAACAGCAGTTCAGCACTCACTCCTCCACATTATTCATTCTGCAAGGGAGAGGTAGAAGATTGCTTCTTAATATTTAGCTCCTGTCACTCATTTGAGAATACATACCAGGACCTGTTGACCTACTGTGTGTTACTATGCATCTTTGCTAACATTTTCACTTGAATCTTAAAGGACTGTTTTTCAACAGTGCTCCTACTGAAGTAGTTTCTTTATGAGAGCACTAACAGGATTCAGGGCACATGCTGCAGCAGCCGAACTTTGCAGCTCAGGCAGATAAATAACTGCCTGGTAAAAGCCTCTATCAAATAGGCACCCAAATTCTACTTTTTAAGATATATATATATATGTGTCTATATATATGTGTTTAACATGCAGTCATAAACAAATAGGTGCAAATACAGGGGATAGAGAAATGTTTTAGGAGAAGTGTGTGGGGTTTTTGTTGGCTTTTTTATTCAACAGACATCATCTCTTTCTTGGTGGCTGTGGAATTACAAGGGTTGAACTGGAGAATATATAATTCCTACAGCTGGACTAAAACCACCTGCAGTGCTGTCTCTTTTTATTCCGTATTCTTTGTCTCTGTCAAATCTGTCCAGCCAGACTTGACTTTACATAGTCAATGTCCACTTCCCTTTCTGAATCCTGTCTGGAGGCCCCAGGTCAAGTACTAGTCTGCTGTGTATGTAAATACCCGTTTACGTACAAAATATTTAAATGTTTTTTTATTTAAGATAAGATTTGTATGTTTAAGACTACAGCTTCCAGATCTAACATGTTCTTGTTATGTAAATTCTGGTGATGTGTGAAGCTATTTACTTTCAGGATCTGTGGATGGAATACATCTGAGGTACAGTACATGTACATATAGAGAATGTAAGCAGAAGGTATTAAAGGTTTTACCTTCTGACAAGCATCCTACAAAATATTATGAGGGTATTTTGTATGACTTTAAAAGAGCAGAAAGGTTGCACTCTGCCTTTCCTGGTGCGCAAAGCTTGGTCAGGCAGCAGGCTCTGAAAATAACCTTTTTACACAGATCAGAAAGAAAGTTCTCACTGGAAGTTAGGTGGAAATTAAGTTACATGCAGCATGAAGAAAAATGTCTTCAGCAGAGTTAATAGGGAGAGGAACAGCCATCATTGTGAAGCGTTACAAGTGAAAGAACTCGTGGAGTTAACTCAAGTGACAGCTAGCGGGTAGCATCCTAACATCATTCCCAGGTACAGGTAGTGCTTTCATGACAAGTCACCTTCTTGCCTAGGGGTGGCTGAAGCCAGCACAGCTTTCCCTGCTCCCCGTTTGCCCTGGGCTGCAGACCAAGCTGGGTAGTTGTGCAAGTGAACCAGTCACTCTGCATGTGGTACCTCTGCTCACCAGCAAGTAACGTCTCCTGGATAATTTGGCCTGCCTGTAGGTAGTTAAACACTTGACTGTGGGCCTGAAGGCTTTAATTTTCCTTCTTGGAGAGCCCCCATGCAGTGGTATTAGTTTTCTTTCATTAGGAAGAAAGTAAGCAGTCTTTAAGCAGAGCAGACCAGTTTAGGGGGTTCCCTTAGCTCTTCAAGTGATGCTCCTGAGCTGCTGGGTTGCTGTTTGACCTTTGGTTAATGCTGGAGGCTGAAGCTGCAAACTTTCTGTCTAGACCATCCTCCACATCATTTCAGCTGTACTGTCAGATTTCTTCATCTGGCCATGAGTTCTCATGTATTCCTCACAACTGGTGGGCACTTGCTTCCATGGAGGACTCTGCTTTCCTGCAGAGCAAGGGCAGCATGTGGCTTATAATTTATCTGAGTCATCTCTAATGTGTATCCTCTTCTCTGCATCTTGCACAGGTCTTAGAAATCCTTGTTTTGAGAGAGGTTGTCCTTTCTTGTTAGCTTGGTAGGGGGTAGCTTCATTTTTTTTCATGATATTTTTGAGCTCAGCAACTGCCTAGTAACACCATAGTTCACCTTGCAAAGTATCTTTCCACCATCACTTGGGTTGTGGTTAATGGGGGAAACCAGCTGTAACATGTTAGGCAAAGTAGCATATGCCTGAAGGAAGAGAAGGGTCTGGTGTTTCTCCCTGAAGAAAGTTAGTCCTGTGATTTAACTACCCAGAAAGTGCTTTCATCCTTCTTTCCACCCCTCCACCCCCAGCTTCTCTCTGTCATCAAAGCCATTTTGTGATTAATCCAAGTGTTGTCTCCCTGAATTTTCTCCATGCACACCCGTAGCGATGGGGGCTGGTGATACAGAAGAGAATAAAAGGGGAGCATAGCTCGCCACTTCCTTCTTTATTTTCTTTGCATTGCTTCAGCTCCTTAAAATTTGAATTAATCAAATCAAATTCTCTTTGTGCATATCCAGGAATGAGCTGTGTTTAATCTAGTTAAGTGTTTTCTGTTCATCCACGAAAGTCCTCATTTCACGTAAAGTGTGCAGGGGAGGGCTTTCCAGAAGGTTTAGCATCTTGATGGACAGCTTTCTGCTGCCTTCATCTCTCCGAACAGAAAGGGTGGCACATATGGCAAGGGCTGATGGACAGATTGCACTGCAGAAAATAACCATGGTGGATACGCAAATGTTTTACTCTTTCTTGCCTTTCTCCTCTGCTCCATCAGTGAGAAGAAAGAGTCACTAATTGCTTCCTTATGTGGATTTTGGGCTTTTGGGGTACTTTTTTTTGCTCTCTCTGGATATAAAACCCCACCTGTTACAGCAGCAGTAATGAGATATGGCTTTTGCCACTTTCTTTGTGCTAAGAAAGAGGTTTATCTTTGGCTCTACCGACAGGTAAGTGTGGATTATTTTCACTTCCATTTCATTTTCCTGTTCTATAAATCTTTTTTTTCACTGCTGCAAAAATCCCAAAATGGGTTTAGGAGCTTGAAGGAGGCTTCATGCAGATATTTTTATATAAGCTCAGGCCTCAAAGTTGCAAACCTGCTTGGTTGTTGAGAGACCTGGGATCATCTTGTCGTCTTGTGTTTCGGGGGGTCCTGTGGTGTGGTGGCTTCCGACACCAAGAAACAGGGCCTTCTCTTTCCACCTAACAGAAAGTCGAATGTACCTGCAGAAAATCAAATGTACCCACAGTAAATAGATCTTCTTGCAAATTGTAAAGGCAGGCGCCACTGCTGTTGGGGAGCAGGATGGCAGAGAAGGGCAAATACATGTGAATAAGACTTTTAGTAGGGTGGGTAGCAGTGGCTGCCGTGCCTGCAGAGGAAAGGGCGCAAGTTGAGGTTGTTTCTTCTCCAGGGTTCATGCTTCCTGCAGGCCAGGAGAGTGGCCCAGCCATCCAGACCTGGACAGCTTTCATCTAGCTTGGCTTGTGTGTCTGTCTTCTTCCTTTTAGAGTGCTCCTGTTGTTTAGTAGCAATATGCAGAGTTTAATCTTTTGATGCGTAGATGTATCTTCATTAAAGATTCATACTCTTGTCTCCTTCTATTCTGTGATGATTTATCAGATGGAGCTCTGTATTTTTTATAAAGAATGGATATTTCATTGCAGAGAGCTCCATAGGGTCACAGTCCTCATCTTCCCTGTTCAAGACCGATTTGACTATAGTAAAGCTATTTTAATCTGCTGGTCCCAAAATAGAAGCTATTCCATTTGTGTCGTAGAAAATGGCTGTAGGATGATCTTTGCATGTTTGAGCAGAACCTTCTGTCCACTTATTTTATCTCTGGGCACTGTGTCCTTCTCTTTCCCACCGTCACCCCCTGGTGTTGAGCATGCCTGGGCTTGAGGTGCTGGTCTGGGGAGGCGGGCATCGTCATCTGCTGTCCTAAGGTCAGATGGTCTTGTGCTTCCTCTCTGTTTATGTCTCTTTGCTCCCTGGTAGGATGGTTGCTTGGACCCCTTATACCCCAGGGCTAAGAGCAGGGCAGAGCAGAGGTTCTTCCTACTGGTCCTCATATTGGGCCATGTCTCTTGCATCTGATCTACACTGATCTACAGCAGTGGCCCTTAATGTTGTGGTGGTAATTAAAGTCCATAGCCCCCTGTTGCCACGGAAACACAGCACTCTACAAATACTGAACACAACTTACGGTCCTGTTAATTTTCCCAAACACCCCTTATTCACCAGATTTAAGCAGGGGTTTGTTTCGCATCCTGGAAAAATGCCATACTCCAGAACTACCCAGTGAGGGGAGCGTGTGTGCACATCTGTTTTAAGATACTGCATGTAAAAAAACACATCGTTGGGGTGAGGAAGGAAAACCATCACCTGTGATCTGTTGCTTTTGCAGTAATGATGCCACATCAACATCCAGTGTAGGGCTTACACCTTGGTTGGGTGGGTATTGCTTTGAAGGAGCAGAAGGGTAAGCACAGAGGCAGAAACGTAGTCTGCGGACAGATGGTTTTACTGCAAGCCCAGAGTTGCCTGGTTGTGGTTCAGTAGAACAAAGTCACCATTCAGACAAAATATTATTTAGTTTGAATATAAAAATTCCATTCATTCAGCTGAATGACTTAAGAAAATGTGGAAAAGACTTGCTCGTTGGCACAAGAAATAGCTGTACTGGATAACTGGCATGCAGTGACAGTGTGGCTGCAGCATTAGCAGAAATCTCTCCCAGTTTAATTGCTGTTCTCTGCCCATCTCTTGTAGTCTTTTTCCTGACTTTGAGCTGCCAGATGCCATTTTTTGACAACATGTCGTGGTTTAGGCCGTAAATCAGCCACACAGTTTGCTACATGGAGAATCGAAAGAATGCAACTCCCATAGGTTGAGATAAGAGCAGTTTAATAACTAAGGTATAACACAAACCACTACTGCTACCACAAATAATAATAATGACAAGAGAAATACAAGGGAAAAGAATACAACAGCTCACCACGTATACCCAGCCCAACCAAGCAGTG